>OX638368.1:70087229-70176083 GCA_951812925.1 Calliopum simillimum
CCCAGTACAAGACAAGATGTAGCAACGCACACCGGGAATTGCTAATAGAGAATATAAATCATTGCCTTAAACCCAAAAGGTCATGTTATAGCAAGATGATTTCAGACGAAATGATATTGGAGTAGATGGAGTATAGTCCAAGAGCCAGCGCTTAAAAACAACTTTGCGTTTCTAAAAGCTGAATTTTTTACAGTTGGTTATAGTAATTGTGTACATCAATAATCTGTCGGTCAGTCAAGCGAACTGTAGAACAGGCGACTGCTATATGGCCTCAAACATGTAAAATTTCGATTTTTCTGCAATCAATTTCTAAAAGCTGAAACTTCTTATACACGTTATATAATGCATACAAATAAAATTTTTGTCGGTCAGTCAGTTGAACGTTAGAACAGGGCTAGTCAGCACGCCCCAATATATGTGCAATAAATGAATCAAGTCAAAATTATTTCTAAAAGCTGAAATTTTTTTTAGGGGTACTTTATTATACATTAACTACAAATAAAGCAGTCAGTCAGCTATATTGTAGAACAATCTCCGTCAGCAAGCTCAACAAAGCAAAAAACATGGTTACTAAAAGCTGAAAATTTTTTTAGGGCTAAAAAAAAAAAAATGGTTTCTAAAAGCTGAAATTTTTTTTAGGGGTACTTGATTGTATATTTACCACAAATAAATCAGTCAGTCAACTATATTGTAGAACAATCTTTGTCAGCAAGCTCAACAAAACAAAAAAAAATGGTTTTTAAAAGCTGAACATTTTTTTAGGCGTACTTGATTGGATATTAACCACAAATAATTCAGTCAGTCAACTATATTGTAGAACAATCCTTGTCAGCAAGCTCAACAAAACAAACAAAAATGGTTTTTAAAAGCTGAACATTTTTTTAGGGGTACTTGATTGTATATTAACCACAAATAAATCAGTCAGTCAACTATAATGTAGAACAATCTCCGTCAGCAAACTCAACAAAACAAAAAAAAAAAATGGTTTTTAAAAGCTGAAATTTTTTTTAGGGGTACTTGATTGTATATTTACCATAAATAAATCAGTCAGTCAACTATATTGTAGAACAATCTTTGTCAGCAAGCTCAACAAAACAAACAAAAATGGTTTTTAAAAGCTGAACATTTTTTTAGGGGTACTTGATTGTATATTTACCACAAATAAATCAGTCAGTCAACTATATTGTAGAACAATCTTTGTCAGCAAGCTCAACAAAACAAACAAAAATGGTTTTTAAAAGCTGAACGTTTTTTTAGGGGTACTTGATTGTATATTAACCACAAATAATTCAGTCAGTCAACTATATTGTAGAACAATCTTTGTCAGCAAGCTCAACAAAGCAAAAAACATGGTTACTAAAAGCTGAACATTTTTTTAGGGCTAAAAAAAAAAATGGTTTCTAAAAGCTGAAATTTTTTTTAGGAGTACTTGATTGTATATTTACCACAAATAAATCAGTCAGTCAACTATATTGTAGAACAATCTTTGTCAGCAAGCTCAACAAAACAAACAAAAATGGTTTTTAAAAGCTGAAAATTTTTTTAGGGGTACTTGATTGTATATTAACCATAAATAATTCAGTCAGTCAACTATATTGTAGAACAATCTTTGTCAGAAAGCTCAACAAAACAAACAAAAATGGTTTTTAAAAGCTGAAAATTTTTTTAGGCGTACTTGATTGTATATTAACCACAAATAATTCAGTCAGTCAACTATAATGTAGAACAATCTCCGTCAGCAAGCTCAACAAAAAAAAAAAAAATGGTTTTTAAAAGCTGAAATTGTTTTTTGTTTTGTTGAGCTTGCTGACAAAGATTGTTCTATAATATAGTTGACTGACTGATTTATTTGTGGTTAATATACAATCAAGCGCCCCTAAAGAAATTTTCAGCTTTTAAAAACCATTGTTTTTTGTTTTGTTAAGCTTGCTGACAAAGATTGTTCTACAATATAGTTGACTGACTGATTTATTTGTGGTAAATATACAATAAAGTACCCCTAATAATAATTTCAGCTTTTAGAAACCATTTTTTTTTTTTTAGCCCTAAAAAAATTTTCAGCTTTTAGTAACCATTTTTTTTGCTTTGTTGAGCTTGCTGACGGAGATTGTTCTACAATAAAGCTGACTGACTGCTTTATTTGTAGTTAATATACAATAAATTACCCCTAAAAAAAATTTCAGCTTTTAGAAATAATTTTGACTTGATTCATTTATTGCACATATATTGGGGCGTGCTGACTAGCCCCGTTCTAACGTTCAACTGACTGACCGACAAAAATGTTATTTGTATGCATTATATAACGTGTATAAGAAGTTTCAGCTTTTAGAAATTGATTGCAGAAAAATCGAAATTTTACATGTTTGAGGCCATATAGCAGCCGCCTGTTCTACAGTTCGCTTGACTGACCGACAGATTATTGATGTACACAATTACTATAACCAACTGTAAAAAATGCAGCTTTTAGAAACGCAAAGTTGTTTTTAGGCGCTGGCTCTCCGGCTAGTAGTTCGACTTATTATCAAACAATCAGTACTGCACTTGCAAAACAAGATCTAAAATATTTGGTTCGTTCTTTTTGTAGGATATGCGAGACCTTATGGATATAGACCAGAGGTGTGCACCTGGAGCAAAAAGTTTTTCATCTTGCTCCCATATAAACTTGATTTTGAAGCTTTACGTCATAAACGTAAAGCTTGAGTTTTTGATTTTTTCAAAAGTTAAGTTTTTCTAAACACAAGCCAACAACAACAAAAAAAAATACAAATATCCTGCCGTATTTAACACGCTACCTGTTCCCAAGTGTCAGTCCAATTCTAGTTTTGAAGCAAACCAAAAAATGAATATCAGGAAACAACAACAATAACATTTGCAACAACAATTGCATACGCTACTTTTTTACGAACTTCAAAAAATAAAATTCAGTGCGAGCGACCGCAACAACAATTTCATGCAGCTTGAAGTCAAGTGAGTTGAAGCCTTTTTAGTTGCGATCGTCGAGCGACGGGAATTATTATTTTATCATTGATTTGTTGTTGTCATTGCATCCCTCGAATTTGAAATTTTTTTGTTTTCATTTTTTTCAAAGAATGTTTGGGGACTTACATTTTGCAAATTTCGTGAGCCAGCTCTTTTAATCAGCCGATTGAATATTTTAGCTCCCTTACGTTACTTGTGTGCACACCTCTGATATAGACTAAACCTATCGAAAAATAAAAATGAGAAAAACCTTGCTCTCAGGGGCTAAAAAGTTTCCTATTGGTCACTATCGGAAAATATTTGACCGTGCCCCCACGCCGCACAGTGGTCTATAAGAGAGCGCTAGCCGGTCATAACTCCGAAAATTTTTCTTATAAAAGTAATATTTTTTTTGGACCAATTTAGAGTTAAATATCTAGATAACATATTTCAAGCACCAGAATACCAAGAAATAATACCATTTTTGAGTTTTCGCGTCTTAAACTTGATGAATTCAGAAAGTGGTAATTTTTTACAAAAATCTTTTAAAATATGTGAAAATTTAAATGAGTGTATCTTTAAAACTAAATAATTTTACCTCCTGAAACTTATGGTGAGGATAATCTGATCTATTTTCTAAAAACTTGCGTACTTAGATGTTAGTATTTTTTAATATAAAAAGGATATCCGGATCATCACAAAAAATCTCTAATTTCATTTCCCAAATTTACGAATTTTGCACTCTGTGGACTATGACTAATATGTTTTATGGAGTTGCAATGGCTAGATCATTTCAGTGTATAATATGAAGTTCTCTGAAGGTTCTGCACATTTATCTGACTCCCCCATCACTCCCCTTCATGGACTACGATGAGTTTTTCTTCAGCGACTTTTCTGTATTCTTGCAACGCTCCAGTTTCGTAAAACTAATAACAACCAAAGTGTTTGAAGTAAAACAATAAAATTCGATTTGTGATATAGTATTAGCAGTATCTATTTATTTGTTGAAAATGGGCGTGTTCGGGTCAAGGACACGCCCACCTCCTATGTAACCAAAAATTTAAAATCACTATAACTTCGTAAATATTTCAAGTACAAAAATAATATTAAATATCTGAGTTAGTATAGATAGCATTAGGTCACTTCGTGAAATTAAACGTGATCTGGTCAAGAACACGTCAACCTCCCATAAAACCAAAAATTTGGAATCGCCATAACTTCGTAAATATTTATGGTACAACAATAATATTTAATATCTGAGTTAGTATTGATAGCATTGAGTCATTTGGTGAAAATGGGCATTATCAAGTCAAGGCCACGGCCACCTCCTATATAACCAAAAATTTAAAAACGCTATAACTTCGTAAATGTTTCAAGCACAAAAATAATATTTAATATCTGAGTTAGTATAGATATCATAAAGTCATTTGGTGAAAATGGGAGTGATCAAATCAAGGACAAGCCCACCTCCCATATAGGCCAAAATTTTGTCGTGATATAATCAATTTTTTAGAAAATTGTCCTCCATTTTGTTGACAAAAAATTCGAATTCGTAATCAGCAACAGCAGTTTGTCCGCCATTTTGGATCCGCCATTTTGTTTACAAAAAAGATGATACCGAATTCGAAATCAGCAACCTCAAAAACCCCCTTAACCACAATTTTGTCGTGATACAATATAATCAATTTTTAAGAAAATTGTCCGCCATTTTGGATCCGCCATTTTGATTTTTAAAAAATTGTTTTCAGATTAAGAGTCAGCGACCCTCAAAACATAGAAATTGATATTTGTTTTATAAAAAATAACCAGGAGGAGTTATGACCAGCTAGATTAGCATTCTAGACCACTGTGCGCCGTTGAAGGTCGGAAACACGCTATTTATATGAAAAAATGGGGATTTAAGCGAAGGGATCAGTCCTATCTTTGAAACTAATTGACAAAAGTGAATGAGATTTGGTATGTATATGAACAATCCTTAAGTAAATTGAATCCAAATGGGCAATACCACGCCCCCTCCACCCGAAATTGAACTCAGGGGAATGAGATTCATAACATATGTATGGAACTGGGAAAAAAATTTTCAATAAAAAATGGGCAGACAATTTGTGAAATCTGAAACTATTTTACACATATGATTAAGATTTGATTTCAGGTAAAGTGACTTTTTTCACCAGAATTATGTTTATTTATACATGTTTAATAAAGTGTAAAAAGTCCATTGAAGTCCATTGTTCGCATAAAAAGTTATTTAGGCTCAAAGGTCGCTAAAATCAGTTTGTTGTTAATATCTCGCTAACGCAAACTTTTACAGAAAAATTTTTCTCTAAAGTAACACAGGAAATTTCTAATGTAAAGATGTAAAAAATGTTTTCGTGTGGCTTGTAGTTTAGGAGATAACCCAATTTAAAAAGTTGTGCACAGTTTTTATATGTAAATTCTATGTACATTCACGGTCAAAAAAAAGCCGACAAGGATTTTTTGCTAAAATAGTTTATTCTTCGTCCTTTTTTATGATTGTAAATATGTGGTATGACTAATAAGTAAAAATTGTTGTCAAATAATGCATTTACTTCATATATTTTGGCGTTAAAACAACGATATTTAAAAAAAGGGTTTAGACCGAAAACCAAAAAATTGATATAACTGCATACAAGCAGCAAAATTTAAGGAATGTGGATATATCGCTTAAAATTTAATATGGTAAGTCTTGCGTATGACAATTTTGAAAAGTTTTTTGGAAACAGAGAGTTTATTGCGTCGCACTGGAAGTGGCCGTCCAAGAAAAACATCTGAGAGGGAAGACAGAGGTGTAGTAAAAATAGCCCTGCGCGATCGGCTTAAAACTGGTTCCAAAAATGCCGCGAAGGTAAAGGATAACCAAAATATAAAATTAGCACCTCAACTGTACAGCGCCGCTTGAGAGAAAATAACTTTTTTGCCCGCAGTCCTGCGAAAAAACCGATTTTCACACACAAAATGCTGTCTTTCTCATTAAACTGGTGTAAAGAACAAAAAAATTTGTTGTATAACGATCGGGCTGAAGTCGTATTCTATGATGGGAGCAAAACAAATCTCATCAGTTCCGATTTGGGATGCACGGTACGCCGCAAAAAAAATGAAAAATATAGCTTTCAATGTGTACAAAGCACTCCATATGTGGTGGTCTAGGGTGCAATAACAAGCCAATGGGTTGGAGAGATTCCTCTTCTGGAAGGTTATATTAACTTCAAAGTTATACATAGCATCGACCGACTAAGCGAGCACTTAGCAAAAGTCATATTTAAAGATGATTCTGCACCTTGTCATCCTTAGAAATTACCTTATGTCCCACTCACCATTATGTTTTGCTTTATTTATTTACAATAACGGGCTATTTATTTTAATGCCAAAAAAAACCGGTTTTTATTGAATAACTTCTAAACGGTTACTTCAATGTGTACACACATAGCATATTTTTTGTAGATCTTGAGATTCTCTACAAAATTGATTCAATTGTTTTTTATCGTTTGAATTACCGTTTCAGAGATATCCTTCAAAAACCAGTATTTTCGAAACCTTAACGGTTTTTGAAAAATAAAAAAACCAGTATTTTCGAAACCTTAACGGTTTCTGAAGAACATCTCTTAGAGCATGAGTTGCTCCAAAAAAAAATTTAATACGGTGCATGGAAAATCCAATTATTTTTTAAACGGTCTTTTAATTTTTTTTGTACGAATCCTCGTTAAAGAGTATTCGCAATTTTAAAAGTTAGATATTTTAATATGAAGAATATCTTTTAGACCATGAGCGGCTCCAAAAAAAATTTGATACGGTGTTTACAGAATCCAATTATCTTTTGAACGGTTTTTATTTTTTTTTTTTTTGTACGACTCCTCGCTAAAGAGTATTTGCAATTTTAAAAGTAAAATATTTTAATATGAACTTATACGTAGCATTTATATATAAAAACTGTGAACAACGTTTTAAATTGGGTTATCTCCTTAACTACTAGCCACACGAAAACATTTTTTACATCTTTACATAGGAAATTTCCTGTGTTCAAAAATTGTAGAGAAAAATTTTCCCGTAAAAGTTTGCGTTAGCGAGATATTTGCAAAAAACTGATTTTAGCAACCTTTGATCCTGAATATCTTTTTATGCGCACAATGGACTTCAATGGACTTTTTGCACTTTATTAACAATGCATAAATAATTATAATTCAGGTGAAAAAAATTCACTTGGAATTATTTCGCACAGCAGCTCTTTTTTCGTCTAATTTTCATGGGCTAGTATGTATTAGAGGTGTTTTAAGAATGCATGGAGATCCTTAGTAACAACATTTGATACTCAATATTGTGAGGTTGGAAAAAAAAATGAGTTTGCAAAAAAAATTTGGGGGTGGGGTAAAGGTTGGCACATCGAGGTCAAAGGTGAGACAAAAAGAGAAAAATTTACATACAGCCCTACAAATAGGGGTCACCTCTAGAGGGGTCAAATGTATGATCGACCCACATTATTTTTTCTCCCCCAACATTTTTACCAAGCATACCTACCCCTATCTCTAACCCCTAAGGAGGCTCCCATACAAAATTGACATTTTTAGGAAATCGACCCCCACCACTCCCTGGGTGCCCCTAGAAGGGTCACATGTATGACTGGTCCCTAATATTTTTTCTTCCTCAACATTTTTTCCCAACATACTTACCCTCTATCTCTGACTCTTTAGGGGACTCCCATACAAAATACATGTCATAGACATGAAAAACATGGAAAGGAAATCGTCAAATAGGCCCATAACTGCCCAGAAGTCACTCCTAGAGGAGTCAAATATATGACCGACCCCTATTAGCATTTGTTGACGAATACTTGCAGCTTGTTCGTTAGTTTTTCAGTAACAAGCTATGTTTCGCACCCATATAACAAAACCGATTTCACATTCGAATCAAAAATGCGCACTTCCGTTTTTGTGAATATAACGGAAGATCATATTTGGTTCATTTTGCTATTCTTGAGTTGATATCCTCTTTTGCTTCACCATCCATGGAGATAATGCTGCCTAAATACGTGAAGCTGTCGACGTTTTCGATGTCATCACTGCCAGCTTTAAACGTGATGTCATTTCTGTTTGCGTTCAGTTTCATGCTTTTAGTCATGGATGCGTTGATTTTTAGGCCGGCCTTCTGCGATTCCAAGACAAGGTCTTCAATCTTGCTTTGTATATCTGAGTGTTTGGACGATAGAAGGCAGATGTTCGGTAAAGTTTCATTGCATACCCCTTTTGGCCTTATTTAGAGCTTTATCTAGGATATCGTCAAGAACGATGAGGAAGAGAGATGGTTAGTGGTATCTTTCACTGGGTCACATGACAAAAATTTCTTCCCCGAAGTTCGAGATCTCGCCATCTCATTATTATTTGCCGCATCACGCAATTATTAAGCCCTACTTCAAATGGGGTTAGCTTGAACGATGTTTTGTACGTTGGTCCAACTCTTCAAGCTGACTTGACGCTTCTCATTTTAAAATGGCGTTTTTTCAGATATGTCTTGAATGGCGATATTCAGCAAATGTATCGCCAAATTTTTGTCGATCCGAAGCACTCTACTTTCCAGCGAATTCTTTTTAGAAACTCACCTGAAGATGAAATTCAGGATTATGAGTTAAAAACGGTAACTTTCGGTGTCAATTGTGCACCATACCTAGCCATAAGAACAATGCTGCAATTGGCAGATGATGTTCAAGAGCAGTATCCCCTTGCTGCTCAAATTCTTCGCAGTTTCACTTACGTTGATGACGCTTTAGCAGGTGCTCATGACGTTGAAACTGCCATAAAGGCTAGAGATGAGCTTAGATTCGCACTAGACTCAGCGGGTTTCACTATGCGAAAATGGACCGCAAATGCCTCATGCATTTTATTCGGTCTGCCTTCTGATCATCTTCTTCGCGAAAACTTTTTGAAGTTAGAAGATGAAAGTTATGCTAAAGCGTTAGGGATTCGCTGGAACGCCACTTCTGATTCATTTTATTTCAATATAAAACGTCTCGAAATAAAGTCGGTATACACAAAAAAGACAAGTTCTTTCCATCATTGCGCAACTTTTTGATCCTGCCGGTTGGCTGGCTCCAATTATTGTGACAGCAAAGATTCTAATGCAAAGAATCTGGCTGGATGAAATCGATTGGGATGACAACATCCTCCCGCACAGTCTCCTTTCTTGGCAATCTTTTTTGCAACATTGCGAATATATTGAGAAAATTCGTATCCCACGTTTCGTAAGTTATTCACCATCGTCAGAGGTGGAATTTCACGCATTTTGTGACGCGTCTGAAAGGGCGTACGCAGCGGCGATTTATATTCGCGTTAAGCATGGTGCGAAAGGTCATATCGCGTCCTTTTTCATCCACAGGTGTGGATTTTGCAGGTCCTTCTGATATCAAAAGTTACATTGGCAGAGCCTGCCGAATAACTAAGGGCTATGTATGCTTATTTGTATGTTTTTCGACAAAAGCAATTCATCTGGAAGCCACCAGTGATCTTTCTTCTGCTACATTTTTAGCTGAATTTTCAAGATTTGTCTCGCGACGTGGCACATAGGGGTATCTGAGTTAAAAACCTGGTCAAAATTAATAACTCCGAAACTACTGGTCCGATTTTAGAAATTGAGGTGTCATTTTATTCAGATTATTCAAACAATTAAAACAAATATAGACTCGTTTAAAAAAATTGGCAATAGAGGGCGCTGCAGACAAGTGAAATATTTGAGGACTTAGAGCTCCTGTAGTACTGAGCCGATTTTGGTTTTTATAAAGTTTTTCTCTTTCATTTTACTAAAATGACAATATGATGGCATTAAACTTTTGAAATACATTCAATAGATGGCGCTGTACACATGATAAATGTAGTAACTTTTAGGGTCTTCTATCTCGTATACTGCTTTATTGATTTTAGTTATCACGGTGTCAATCAATTTATATAACTCAGAAGAGTAGTCCAAAAACACTACAGAATAGAAAATTTGTCCACAGAGGGCGCTATAGACAAAAACATCACAAAAACATTTTAAAAATTCTATATCACAGTACGTTACTTAATAGATATGGCTTATTCTTTTAGTATTGTTAACTAGAGTAATACTGTAATACTGAATTATCAAAAAAATTGAAAATAGAGGCCGACATAACTTACCGAAACTCCAACTTTTCAATCTCCGAACAAATAATCTCAAGTTTTTGAAAAATGTAATGTTACCACCATCGTCAATCTAAATTTAATTGTTTAAAACCCTTTAACAGGTTTGGATTTAAGCCATGTTAATTTGGTATTAACTCTTTTGGCATAAAAAAACGAAATGATGGGAGCCATGCATTTTTACTGATCCTTAGTGAGAGTCGCGGTTGCACGTACTGGCAAAAGCTAGGACTCGTCGGCATTGGAGGTGATTCTTTGCTATCTCACTTAGGTGCATGCGCTCAACTACGAAAAAACTACGTGCAAAAAAAAAAATAAACTACTAAAAATGTACCTGAACCTACTAATTTCCCTCTTCACCAAATCTTAAGTAACCTGGTCAGATGTACGACCGGTATATGCCCTCCCAACCTTGGTTTTCATTTAAAATCCCAAAAACTTCCGTTTTAGAAAACCCCTTAATTTCCTTTTACTAGCCGGTCATTAGGTCAAACAAAAAAACTTAATCCATACTAATCATAATATGCATAGATACTAACAAAAGAAAACAAAATAAACTTTTGACACATCAATATGCCTTGCTTTCGTTTATGGTTTTTAGTACAAAACCAAAACGAGAGAAATATTTCTAAACTAGTTTCTAAAATGTAAACAAAAGCCCCAAAACTCTCTTTATTGAGTGTGTCTTGTATTCAATCAAGAGAACAATGCAAATATGAAACACTGAGAGAATGAGAAAGGCAACGAAGTAAGGAAAATAAAAAAAAACTGTCTACCGCTCTGCAGATCACTAAATGAACCAATTAGGAAATTACTCAAATAAGTACTCCCATTAAGAAAAATTCCCTTTTCTCGTTTCTAAGTTAAATTTTTCTTTATTAACACTATCTTAAAGATTTGGCTAAAATCCAAATCATTTTCAGGGTTTCCAATTCAAAAAAAATTCTTATATAACTTTAACCTTAGTGATTTAAAATTTTAAACAAAATTAATTTTAACATAAATTTTTGTATGTATTGTAAATATCAAGTGAAATGATTCATTTAATGATTTATACTATATATATGCATACATACACATATGTACTAACTTTTATTTTAGTATATTTGTAAAAGAAAAATTTGCTTTTATTTCACAAAATGCAATTCAATTTTCAATTTAATTATCTCATTGAATTCTAGGTGCCAGGCGACACATTGTACTACTCATACATAACAGCTTATAACTTTTAGGATAGCTTAATTATACCTAGACCCCCAAATATCTCTTGGGAAACTTTTTGAATCGGGTGCTTTTCCTCTCCAGCTTTACCAAAAGTGGTCAATTTGAAGTGGTGTACAAAATTTATTAATAACATATTGCTGTTTAATGAATTCAAAAGGCGACTTTGTGAAATATCCGAAAAAAAACTTGTCCGACAAAAATGTTGGTTCCATAAGGGTGTCTGCCAAACTAAACATGCCAAAAAAATGACTTAAAAAAATTGAGTAATAACAAGCTGATTTTTTCAATATCGTTTAAAAATAACGTGCAAAATAATATTTTTACATTGTCCGACAAAATATACTTGCCGATTTTTCCGTCCGACAGTGTAAATCGGCTTTTCCACGAGTTAGTGGAAATTTATTAATAACAATGTTTTTTTATGATTTTTAGTTTTTAAATAAAAAGTACAACTTAATGAATGAGTTGTCCGACAAAAAAATAGGGCCGTTTATGTAAAAATTAAAAAAAGTACAGTCGATATTACTTTTTTATAGAATGTATGAGCATTAAAGTGGTAGACGTCCTATTTATAAATAACAAGCTGATTTTTTCTAAGTTGTTTTATTAAAAATCGTAGTATACAATTGTAGAATTGACGGACAAAAATCGTTTTCCGATTTTTCAGTCGGACACGTTTCGTACCCTTGGTAAACTGAAATTGAGTATTTTTTTTTTAATTGTAAAACTAGCGTTTTTATTTATTAATATCCTTTATGTATATATATATATATATAATAGGGTGCAACGAAAAATTTTTCATGTAAATACAAATTTTTTTGTGTCACCCTAATATGTATGTAAAATATTTTTTTTGAGGCAACATAATATATATATATATAAATCTATATATATACATAATAAAATAACAATATTACAATGTTTAATATTAAATTAAATTTCATATTGAATGATAAAAATAGTATAATTTTATATCATGAATTGTTAGAAAAAAAATTATCAACTTATTTAAAGCAGTAATGGAAACTTTAAGTTCCTCTCTTCGGAATTTTAAAATTCTTTGAATTTCGCGCTTTTTTTTGCTTTGGACTCCAAAATTACAGGGTGGCTGATTCGAACTCTTACCAACTTCAGATAGACTTATCTGACAGATGGAACATGACAGCTGTCTAAAAATTGGCATGATGTTAGTTCATTCTATTGTCAACAAGTAACCAAAAGCATTTGCGCGTCAATTTATTGAAAATAAAAAATTTTCGAAATGGAATTCAAACGTAATAGTGTGATTGCTTTTTTTTGGCTGGAAAATCGCAACCAGCAATTGTTTGTGAGCTGAAACATTTAAAAGTGAATAACATGTTTGTGTATCGGACCATAACACGTTACAATGGTACCGGCACACACTGCGATGGGTAGTGGGCAAAAATCAAAATTTTTTGTGACTCGAAACCTAATAATATTGGTATCAATCAACAGGTAATTGTATCAATAAAATAAAAACAAAATATTAAGGGAAAAAACTTAGTTTTGGCTACGCTGTGACACTTCAAAGTTGAGATATTTTTCAAAAAAAATCATGTTTTATTCAATTCGTTTTGGGTTCTCTTAAACAAATAATTATCGAAAATTTGTCTTTTGATTAAACTAAGCGAAGTAAAGTTTTTTATTATAAGTAATATTTGAGTAAATAAATAAAACTAAAAACTTTTGGCAAATATGTTATTTGATGTATATTGTAGTGATTTTAATACACGATATTATCAAATGAAAAACTTCAGAAATTGACAAATTTCGATGAAAAAAAAAAAAACAAATCTTATGAAAATAAGTGCCGCTTTTTTTTCTTAATCTACTAGTTCGAATTCTATATAATCAAGAACTGTAAATAACTTTTCCTACTTCGTCCTACAAATATTTTTTTTCTTTTTTTAAAAAATGCTTAAAACTAAAAATTTGTATGAAATATAAAATTTATGTTGAAAACTTTTTTTTTTGGTTTTTATGAACACAAATGGTCTCACAAGTACAAAAAACATTATTTCTACTACGTACATTTCATTTGTTAACATTAAACATTACTTTTTTATCATCGTTATATATGGACCTTAAGAAAATTGTCCTACATACCTGGTTTTTAGCAAAACTATAAAGTTTACAACAAATCAGAGATCATTTCTGAGCTCAGCGACCCCAAATTACTTATAGTACCAAATTTCATCGATATCCAACCACTCCTTCTATTTTTGACCATTGCTTGTATGAGCTCAACGCACTGTGCGGCAGCGTTGCTAAACGACATGGTGGTGGTCGGAAAATAATTGCAACATCACCAGAAATGGTTCGAAAGGTGAGGCCAGAATTGAGCGAAATCCGAGACGCAGTGGCAGACAAATGGCTGCCGAGCTGAAAATATCGCGTGAACGAATGCAACACATATTGTCAAACAAGCTCGGACTAAAGGCCCTCAAGTTCCAAAAGGCGCATGATCTCACTCCTGCTCAAAAAAAAGTTAGGCTCGATAGAGCCAAGGAGTTGTTGCGCTTGCACGCCGCCGGAAATCTGTCACAAATTGTCTTCTCTGATGAGAAAAATTACTGTATCCAGCAATATGTAAACAACCAAATTGATCGGGTTAACTTGACAGAGAGGTCCTACAAAAATTTGAATGTTCGTTTGGCCACCAGGACGCAGGCACCACCGCATGTGATGGTTTGGGCTGCAGTGACTGCTAATGGGCGCTTACCACTCGTTTTTTTGGCCGCTGGCGTCAAAGTAAACGCCCAGGTATATCGTGAATCAGTGTTGGAGGGTGCTTTACTACCGTGGGCACGCAAACATTTTGGTCGCAAGCCATGAACATTCCAACAAGACTCGGCACCGTCACACAAAGCTCGTGTGAATCAAGAATGATTAGAAAAAAACGTTCCTAGCTTCATTTCTGCTCAACAATGGCTCTCAAATTCGCCTGATGCGAATCCGCTGGATTTCTCAATCTGGGGTATGTTGGACAGGAAGGTCTTGACTAAAAAATACCAGAGCGTTGATGCGCTAAAAGTGGCCCTTCAACGAGAATGGCGCAAACTTCCACAAAATCACATTCGTGCAGCATGCGACTCGTTCTTCGACCGTCTACGGGCCATAGTTAAGGCAAAAGGTGGCCATATCGAAAATCTCAAGTAGATTCTTAAAATTTGAACATTTCCCAACAATTATAGCGTTTGATCAATAAAATCTGTGCATGGAAACTAAAAATATAGTCTTTTGAAATGGTAACACTTCGAATCAGCCCCCCTGTATAGCTATCGGCGTGTACCTGCGCAGATTTTAGAAAGTATGTGTGCACATGTTGCTCCAAAATACCGTTATATATGTATACCCACGTATATACTTTGTATGTACTAGGAACTGCACGTCCGCTTATAACGAGGATTACCTGTACTCTAAACTTTATTTATAAAAACCTAAAATTTTGTTATGCTTGCAAAACGCTAAATATTGAAATATTTATCGACTTATACTTGCCATGGGGCGCTCCCGCACCACTTGATTAGTCCGCCAATAGTATTAAACATTGAATTATTATCTAAAAAATTACCTTTGTATATAGTCCGACGGTTATTCATAAAATTTAAGCTTTGAGTCAAATCTGAACTTTAGATAGATTTAATATATAAAAAAAATTGCCATTTTTTGTCGGACTGCAATTTGGGTGCATTATATTTGTCGGACACACATTCAATTAAGCATATAAACCTTTCACAAATCCAATTTTTTTTTTGTCCGACAGTTATTAATAAATTTCCACTAACTCGTAGAAAAGCCGATTTTCACTGTCGGACGGAAAAATCGGCAAGTATATTTTGTCGGACAATGTAAAAATATTATTTTGCACGTTATTTTTAAACGATATTGAAAAAATCAGCTTGTTATTACTAAATTTTTTTAAGTCATTTTTTTGGCATGTTTAGTTTGGCAGACACCCTTATGGAACCAACATTTTTGTCGGACAAGTTTTTTTTCGGATATTTCATCAAGTCGACTTTTGAATTCATTAAACAGCAATATGTTATTAATAAATTTTGTACACCACTTCAAATTGACCACTTTTGGAAAAGCTGGAGAGGAAAAGCACCCGATTCAGAAAGTTTCCCAAGAGATATTTGGGGGTCTAGGTATAATTAAGCTATCCTAAAAGTTATAAGCTGTTATGTATGAGTAGTACAATGTGTCGCCTGGCACCTAGACTATATAGTTATATTCCTATATTGGTTTATAAGACTTAATAACTATATTTCAATTTAGTTTAATTTGATTTTACGTAAATTTACTTAGGTGTATGCCTCAAAATTATAAAGCAATAGTTTACTTTATATTTAATTATTTTTTTTTTTTTTTTTTGTGAATTTTGAAAAGAATGAATAATAATATATTGTAAAAAAACTTACAGCTCATCCGCTCCACCAGGCCTGACGTGTAGATGATCCAGCTAAATCTGTTATTTGATTATTATTTAAAAATTTGTTAAATTATTATACTATTCTTTTCACTTTTTTTACACTTTTCAAAATTTACTTTTTTCTCAAAAATTTACTTTTCAAAATTTAATTATTTTTAATTTTTCTCAATAATTTTCTGTTGTAACTTTCTAATATCTTTTTTTTCCTTAACAAAATTAAATTTTAATTATTTCAAATGATTTTACTACACAAAACTTTTATTATCAGAAAAAAAGGTAAAATCAAATTTTAGGTTTGTGCAAAACTTGTGTTTTAAAATGAATCTTTTCTAGGAAACTTAAATTTTAATCACTTTTAGAAAGGAATTTGTGGGGTTTTTTTTTCCATCCAACTTAATTATCACTGCAACTTCTCTTTCTCTTGGAAGGCTTTAATGATAATTTCTGGCTTTCTGGTTAGATAAATTCTCGAGAAGAATCGGAATTTTGGTATAGGTAGAAAGTTGCTGAAGGTGCCCTTGAATGTGGGACTTATTTGTGGACAGAAGATGTCCGATTAAAATGATCTTTCCTGCCGATTCCAAGTTTGGTCTGTGGTTTAAATTGGTTGAGTCTTGCTGGTGTAGGTTGTAGTCGGGATTATATTTTTATAAATCCACTTCTCTATAACCTAGTCAGATGACGCCGAAAAGATTTTGAGGGCTGCAGCGGGTGTTCCAAACACCAAGATAGCGGCTAAAAAAATCATATTTTTAATTTCCAAAAAATATTTTAGAAAAACTGTGGCGATTACCTACTTTTTCTTTATAGTCCTTTCGGTTTTGTAAAAACTATCAGGATCGGCAAAATAATATTAACTTAAAGAAAACTTTTTTTCGATTATCAAACGTTTCACTGCAGTCTTCGGCGTCACAAACAGAAAGAAAGAATTTTCAGCAGTATGACTTTTCTAACGATATTTTCGGAGTTATGCATTGGTACTTAGGCAAAGAGCTAATCCCTTTGTTTACGAACTAATTTGGCATATATTTCCTATGTGGCCTCATGGTATTAACGGAATACCAAATCTACCAGAGAGCGATCAAACATAACATAATTTGCTGCATTTCGGATTGATTAGAGTGGTTTGAGAAAAAACATATTGAAAAATTTGAAAAAGTTTTATGCAAAAGTTAAGTATAAATTACATTGAAGAAAAATTGTAACAATCTTGGAAATCTAAAATTAAAAGATAGACGAAAAATTGCAGCCATTACAAACCAAATGCTAACGAATTTGCCTGCCAAAGAGATAGAATTGGAAAAAGGGTGCAACTTATATCATGAACTAGCTATTTGCCTCTGTATATCTTTTGCATGAAAAATTCCTACCTTTTTGCCTTGCATATCTGCTAATTCATAATAACAGTTTCCTACCTTCTTCACTACTCTAGATTTTATAAATTTAAAAGCCAGTTTAGCATTAAAGTTTTCTGCTTTATTACTTTTCGCAAAATTTCTACGATAAACTTCTTGTCCGGGTAATAAATTTACTGGTGTTGAACGTATATTATATCTTTTCTTATTTATTTCGTATGCCTTCGTTATATTCTCTTTTACCTTTTCATGCAAAATTTGAAGTCTGTCAGTCTTTTCAATTACATCTTCGCCTTCTTCTAATAAGTTTAATTTACGCAAAAGTTCATATGAACTTCCATGGGTCATCATCTGTTGACCAAACAGCACAAAGTAAGGTGAAAAACCATGAGCTTGATATTTGAGTTTCTTAGAGCAGCCGCAATTTTTGACAAATTTTGGTCCCAATTTCTTTGATCTGAGTTTAAATATGACCTTATGTCTGCTATAACCGATCGGTTTACTCTCTCCGAAGCATTCGCCTGTGGGGAGTAAATGGCAGTGTATATGTGAGATACACCGTATTTAGTCAAGAATGAATTAAAAACTGCCGATTTAAATTGGGATCCATTGTCCGTAATTACTGTTTCGGGCACTCCAAATACAGTGAAAATATTAGACTCAAGAAATTCACAAATGCTTAAAGCTGTAAATTTTCTTAATGGTTTAAAAATAGGAAATTTGGTTAAATGATCGAGAATAATAAATATGCCGATATTTCCGGATTTCGATCTGGGATACGGACCAAGAAAATCCATAAAAAGTTTTTGAAAAGGTCTATCTGAAATATTTTGTAAGCCCATTGGAGGTCTAAGAATAGTGCTTGGTGCCTTATATTGTCTGCACACATCACATTTTGAAATAAAATTTCGAACTTGATTTGCCATTTTTGGCCAGAAAAAATGTCGACGTATTTTTCCCAATGTCTTACCAATCCCACCATGGGCAGCAATGGGCGGACAATGGGCACGATTGATTATATCCTCTGTAAGCTCATCTGGTATCCAGAGTTTCCAAGATGAAGCTTCCAACACAGGATCTCCATCTGAAAATTCGGTTCTTTTGTAGATAAAGTTATCTACAATTTTCAAATCTGGTGTTCGGTTTTGAGATGCAAGTATTTCCTCGCGAAGTTTCAAATATTTTGCCGCAGAAAAATATGGAGAATTTAAATCAACTTCAGGTGCATATTCATGGGTATCAATTTCTTCAACTTCTAATCTAGAGAGTGCGTGTGGGACCACGTTTAAAGTACCTTTTCTATGTTCGATTTTAAAGTCAAATGACTGCAATTTAAGTGACCAGCGAGCTAATCGACCACTTAAATCTGACTGTCGCATGAGCCACTGTAGGCTTGCGTGATCAGTGATGACTTTAAACGGATGACCTTCAACATACTCTCTAAATTTGTAGATACTAAGTAAAGCTGCTAGGCACTCTAATTCAGTTATAGAATAATTTCTCTGAGCACGGTTCAGTTTATGCGAGAAGAAAGCCAGGGGTCTTTCCACTCCATCTGCATCCTCCTGCGCTAAAACTCCGCCTACTCCAGAAATTGAAGCATCGCACTGTACGATAAACGGTTTGGAAAAATCTGGGGTGACTAAAACTGGGGCTGAAGTGAGTTTCTCTTTTACAGTCTGAAATGCTTTTTCTGCTTCTGAAGTCCATTCGAACTTGCGGGTTTTAGAGGTGAGGTCTGTTAAAGGTGTTGTCAATGATGCATAATTATCGATAAACCTTCGATACCAGCCAGCTAAGCCAAGAAAACTGCGAGTTTCTTTCGCATTTTTAGGAGGTTTTAAATTCCTTATGGCTGATACCTTTTCTGGATCGGGTTTCATGACACCATCACCTATAATAAACCCCAAGTATCGAACTTCTTTCATGCAAAATTTGCATTTCGAAATATTTACTGTCAATTCAGCATTTCTAAGTAATTTTGAAATTTCTATCAACAAATCTATATGAATCTATATGTGAATCAAAGGAATCAGAGACGAGCAAAAGGTCATCTAAATAAACAAATACCCTGTTTTGCAGCTCATTTGGAATTATAATATCCATGAGCCGACTCATGGTCATCGGTGCATTTGTAAGGCCGAAAGGCATTACTTTAAATCTATAAAGGGGTCTATTAGGAACCGTAAAGGCCGTTTTATCGCGCGAGCTTTCATCAAGTTCGATTTGCCAGAAAGCATGTTTTAAGTCGAGTGAAGAAATATACTCCGCTTTTGGCAAACGACTTAAAATCCCATTAATTTTGGGCAGCGGAAACGCGTCTTTAACAGTTACACTGTTCAGTTTCCGGGAGTCAAGACAAAGTCTTAACTTTCCCCCTTTGTCAACAATGGCCACAGGACTAGACCATGGACAGTTTTGAGGAGCTGGCTCAATAATTCCCATATCTAACATACGATCTATCTCAGCATGAATTTTCTTTTCCACTGCTGGGGAAACTGAAAAATATCTCTGTTTAACCGGTTTTGTATTTGGTTCAACTTCAATGGTGTGTTTAAGCAGATGTGTTTTCCCGAGTCCTTCCTTTTCGAAAGATGGAAATAAGTTTATGACTTTCGAAAGGATTTTACTTTGAGTAGGACCTAATTCATGCATTTGAGGACTAATAGAAATTGAATCTTCTTCACTTGAAAAGGCACTTAATATTTTTTCAAAAAGACCAAATTCTTGGAAAAAATCTACACCTAAATAAAGGTTTTGTTGGAGTTGTGGTATAATGAAAAGCTTAATCTGTTTTATGATACCTTTAAAATCTATTTCAGTATTCAAGTAACCCAGAATTTTATATTTTGCACCACCTGCTGTAGATACAGATTCATTTAAAGTTTTAAATTTTATATTTTTTTCCAGAAAATTTTCTGCAGCTTTTGCCCCTAAACATGAGATTGACGCTCCTGAGTCTAACAATCCTAAATAATTTTCATCTAACAGTTTGACGGTTACAAAAGGTCGTATATCAATTTTAGCTGACTCTATTTCAGAAATAGTTTTATTCACGATTTTTCGAGATTTTAAAATTTTGATCCAAAAATTTCGCATTCTCAACGTAGACCTTTTAGGATGGACCTTGTTTTTACTAAACAGTTTGTTATTTTGTGAAAGGCTTTCAATAAAAAATTTTAGCTCTTTTCATAATCAACAACTTTTTTGTGATATGGCTTAATGGGATAAAGGACAGGTTCGTATATTTTGGAAAAATTCTCCCTAGGCAAGATTCGTATGGTTTGTGTACTTGAAGATTTCACTTTTGTGTTTAAAATTTTGGATTCGAGCGGAAACTGGTGTTGTTGTTTTCGCTCCTCTTCAAGTTTCCCTGATTCTGACATTTTTGGCAATTCGGTTTGCAAATGTCTGGTTCGCCACAACCGTTACAGAAAAGGGTTCTGTCAGACAAACAATCCATAAACCTATGGTCTTTGCCACGACAGTTCCAACAAATTAAATTTCCTTTTTTCTTGTCCCTATCAGATTTTGTTTCACCTTTATTGATTTCATCAATTTCTAGACTTTCATTTAATGGTTCATCAGTTTGGCTCAATTCTACCTCATGAATTTGACGACGGAAAGGACGAGAGTTGGTTTTGTCAATATCATCGCTTAAGGCTTCTCTTCGCAATAATAGATGCCGAAGATGCGCTACAGATTTTATTTCTAAATAAAACAATTCTTTCTTTAAACTTTGTTTTAAATTTCGACGTAAGATTTCTACAAGTTCGTGATCTAAGATAGGATATTTCAATCTATCCGTAAGATACAGAATTGAGTGATAGAAATCTTCAAAAGATTCTGAATCTGTTTGTTTCCTGTCTCTTATCATTTCCCGGACATCCATATCAGACAAATGGTCATGAAAATGGGATCTCAAAGCTTGACATAACTGATTCCATTCAACTTGAGGTACAGTACGTCTATAACGCCAGAACCAATCTGCTCCTTTTTCGCTGAAAAGTATGTGAACGTGTTCACATAAAGTTTGAAAGTAACCTCCCAAACTATCATTAGTTAGAGAAATAACCATGTAAATAAATTTATTTTGATTAGATTGAGTTGAATGTTCCGTAGGACGTGGAATATTTGAATTTTGTTGCTGTATTGGAGGAAATATTTGTTGGGGCCAATCTGGTTCATTACGAACGTTGATTTCACCGATTCTATTAGTTAGATTTAAAATAAGATTTTCTAATCGAGAAAACTGAGGTTGAACTTGTGCTTCAACAATTTTTGAAACAGCTTCGTTAATGTGCTGATTATTTGGATTATCTACAGATTCTTGATTGCTATTTGCTGTGGACCATGCCATTTGAGGATTCAGTAAATCATTTACTTGAACTGACCAGTCTAAAGGATTTTGATTCTTTGTTTTATTTCTTGTTTGGTGTACTTTAGTGGAATTAGGAGGTCTGTCTTTCTTAGGAATTGTTCCTTGAGAACTTCTTATTGCAGGAATTTGTAAATCTAAGTCTGCTTGAGACTGAAGCTCGGTTAACGATTCAATTTTACATACTGAACGACACTGCGGACACGTTTCCGATTTTTCTACCCATTCTATCAGACAAGATTTATGGAAATGATGTTTGCATTGTGTAGCCACAATTGGAACAATATCTCCAAGAGCTTGACAACAAATTGCACACACTCCAAAATCTGTCATATTAGCCGAAGGTAAAGTTCCTAAACTATGACGTACGGCCATATTAAAATAAAAAAAAATTTTAGTGTGCAGTGTAGCTTAAAAAAATAATTACAAATCTTTGAGATTGTAAAATTTTTCTAAACAAAATATGAGCAAAAAAAAATTAAATTTGTAATTGAAATTCGATAATTTTTAAATATGTTGACCTAACTTTTCCGTGCTAGTAAAAGAAATACAAACATAAATATAAGATATTGGTAAAGAAAAGAAAATTCTACTTTTTTTTTCTGTAAGGGCAAATTCATTTGGTTGCTGGAAATTATGAACATAATACTTAGGCCATCTCTTATTTAACTATAATTCGGACGAGGAAACCAGTTTTAATATACCCAGAACTCGTATTTCCAGAACGATAACAATAAGCAGCACTAAGTCTCCAGACTAACGCAAACGTTTGAAAACAAAAATAAAAATTTTGATGGTATGTTGCAAAAATTTTAAATTTATTACAGTTATTGGTCAGGAAAATCTATAATGAAAATTAATCCTGCAACTCCAGATAACGTCATAAAAATAATTTCCACAAAACACACGAGTAACTTGAATTTAAGATACTTCTGCCAGTGAAATATTTGTGGGACGTTTGACTTAGATAGTGTTGTCAAATAAAACCAAATTTGTGAATAAGATACTAAACAACCTAGACTTAGATGTAAGCCTTTGGTATAATTAGCCTTTTGTCAGCCAGCCGGCCCCACGTTGGGCGCCATTTTTGTAATGTTACCACCATCGTCAATCTAAATTTAATTGTTTAAAACCCTTTAACAGGTTTGGATTTAAGCCATGTTCATTTGGTTTTAGTACAAAACCAAAACGAGATAAATATTTCTAAACTAGTTTCTAAAATGTAAACAAAAGCCCCAAAACTCTCTTTATTGAGTGTGTCTTGTATTCAATCAAGAGAACAATGCAAATATGAAACACTGAGAGAATGAGAAAGGCAACGAAGTAAGGAAAATAAAAAAAAAACTGTCTACCGCTCTGCAGATCACTAAATGAACCAATTAGGAAATTACTCAAATAAGTACTCCCATTAAGAAAAATTCCCTTTTCTCGTTTCTAAGTTAAATTTTTCTTTATTAACACTATCTTAAAGATTTGGCTAAAATCCAAATCATTTTCAGGGTTTCCAATTCAAAAAAAATTCTTATATAACTTTAACCTTAGTGATTTAAAATTTTAAACAAAATTAATTTTAACATAAATTTTTGTATGTATTGTAAATATCAAGTGAAATGATTCATTTAATGATTTATACTATGTATATATTTGCATACATACACATATGTACTAACTTTTATTTTAGTATATTTGTAAAAGAAAAATTTACTTTTATTTCACAAAATGCAATTCAATTTTCAATTTAATTATCTCATTGAATATTAGTCAAGGTGCCAGGCGACAGATTGTACTACTCATACATAACAGCTTATAACTTTTAGGATAGCTTAATTATACCTAGACCCCCAAATATCTCTTGGGAAACTTTCTGAATCGGGTGCTTTTCCTCTCCAGCTTTTCCAAAAGTGGTCAATTTGAAGTGGTGTACAAAATTTATTAATAACATATTGCTGTTTAATGAATTCAAAAGGCGACTTTGTGAAATATCCGAAAAAAAACTTGTCCGACAAAAATGTTGGTTCCATAAGGGTGTCTGCCAAACTAAACATGCCAAAAAAATGACTTAAAAAAATTTAGTAATAACAAGCTGATTTTTTCAATATCGTTTAAAAATAACGTGCAAAATAATATTTTTACATTGTCCGACAAAATATACTTGCCGATTTTTCCGTCCGACAGTGAAAATCGGCTTTTCCACGAGTTAGTGGAAATTTATTAATAACAATGTTTTTTTATGATTTTTAGTTTTTAAATAAAAAGTACAACTTAATGAATGAGTTGTCCGACAAAAAAATAGGGCCGTTTATGTAAAAATTAAAAAAAGTACAGTCGATATTACTTTTTTATAGAATGTATGAGCATTAAAGTGGTAGACGTCCTATTTATAAATAACAAGCTGATTTTTTCTAAGTTGTTTTATTAAAAATCGTAGTATACAATTGTAGAATTGACGGACAAAAATCGTTTTCCGATTTTTCAGTCGGACACGTTTCGTACCCTTGGTAAACTGAAATTGAGTATTTTTTTTTTAATTGTAAAACTAGCGTTTTTATTTATTAATATCCTTTATGTATATATATTAGTGTGTATTGAAAAACGAACACCCAATTCCACACTCAAATTATGAAACAAGAGAGATAAACAATTCAGGAAATATACATTTTTTGACTTTAAAATAAATTCCTAGCTGGCCAAATGGCCATTGTTTATAAAAACCGAGTGATTTTGCACTGGAGCCTATCTAACGGTAAATTTTTTTCCAAAAAACACCATAGATCACAATTTGTGGTCTAAAACAACTTATGTGTGCAAATTTTCAGAGAGATCGTATGACGTGCGGGAGTGTCAGCAAAGGAATAAGAAACGATTATCTTCAATGAAACGAATACTTTTTGTACTGGAGCCTATCTAACGGTAGATTTTTTTCCAAAAAACACTACAGATCTCAGGTTGTAGTCCAAAATAACTTGTGTATGCAATTTTTCAGAGAGATTGTATAACGTGCAGGAGTGTCAGCAAAGAAAAAAACACCTTATTTTCAATCAAACGCTTAATTTTTGTACTAGAGTCTATCTAACGGTTCATTTTTTTCAAAAAAACTTGTGGTACTTCATTCATCATAAAAAATAAACAATGCACCCAAATTTCAAGATTGATGGAGCGACGTGTGGGAGTGTTAGCGAAGGATTAAAAAATGGTATACAGCCATTTCATGCCTATCGTAACAAGATCTGCCACACCCCTTCCGATTTCGCTGAAATTTGGTACATGGTTTCGTTTCATGCCTAAACTTTGAGAAATGGCATAGCCCTTTTTCGTGAGATATAGCTAAAAAGTGCCATTGTGCGTCGAAATAAATAGGCATGAAATGGCTGTATACCATTTTTTAATCCTTCGCTAACACTCCCACACGTCGCTCCATCAATCTTGAAATTTAGGTGCATATTTTATTTTTTATGATGAATGAAGTACCTCAAGTTTTTTTTGAAAAAAATGAACCGTTAGATGGACTCTAGTACAAAAATTAAACGTTTGATTGAAAATAAGTGCTTTTTTTTTCTTTGCTGACACTCCTGCACGTCATACAATCTCTCTGATAAATTGCATACATAAGTTATTTTGGACTACGAACTGAGATCTGCAGTGTTTTTTGGAAAAAAATCTGCCGTTGGATAGGCTCCAGTACAAAAAGTATTCGTTTCATTGAAGATAATCGTTTCTTATTCCTTTGCTGACACTCCTGCACGTCATACGATCTCTCTGAAAATTCGCACACATAAGTTGTTTTAGACCAGAAATTGAGATCTATGGTGTTTTTTGGAAAAAAAATTTACCGTTAGATAGGCTCCAGTGCAAAATCACTCGGTTTTCATAAACAATGGCCATTTGGCCAGCTAGGAATTTATTTTAAAGTCAAAAAATTTATATTTCCTGAATTGTTTATCTCTCTTGTTTCATAATTTGAGTGTGGAATTGGGTTTTAAAACTAGCCCATATATTTCAATACACACTAATATATATATATATATAATAGGGTGCAACGAAAAATTTTTCATGTAAATACAAATTTTTTTGTGTCACCCTAATATGTATGTAAAATATTTTTTTTGAGGCAACATAATATATATATATATAAATCTATATATATACATAATAGAATAACAATATTACAATGTTTAATATTAAATTAAATTTCATATTGAATGATAAAAATAGTATAATTTTATATCATGAATTGTTAGAAAAAAAATTATCAACTTATTTAAAGCAGTAATGGAAACTTTAAGTTCCTCTCTTCGGAATTTTAAAATTCTTTGAATTTCGCGCTTTTTTTTGCTTTGGACTCCAAAATTACAGGGTGGCTGATTCGAACTCTTACCAACTTCAGATAGACTTATCTGACAGATGGAACATGACAGCTGTCTAAAAATTGGCATGATGTTAGTTCATTCTATTGTCAACAAGTTACCAAAAGCATTTGCGCGTCAATTTATTGAAAATAAAAAATTTTCGAAATGGAATTCAAACGTAATAGTGTGATTGCTCTTTTTTTGGCTGGAAAATCGCAACCAGCAATTGTTCGTGAGCTGAAACATTTAAAAGTGAATAACATGTTTGTGTATCGGACCATAACACGTTACAATGGTACCGGCACACACTGCGTTGGCTAGTGGGCAAAAATCAAAATTTTTTGTGACTCGAAACCTAATAATATTGGTATCAATCAACAGGTAATTGTATCAATAAAATAAAAACAAAATATTAAGGGAAAAAACTTAGTTTTGGCTACGCTGTGACACTTCAAAGTTGAGATATTTTTCAAAAAAAATCATGTTTTATTCAATTCGTTTTGGGTTCTCTTAAACAAATAATTATCGAAAATTTGTCTTTTGATTAAACTAAGCGAAGTAAAGTTTTTTATTATAAGTAATATTTGAGTAAATAAATAAAACTAAAAACTTTTGGCAAATATGTTATTTGATGTATATTGTAGTGATTTTAATACACGATATTATCAAATGAAAAACTTCAGAAATTGACAAATTTCGATGAAAAAAAAAAAACAAATCTTATGAAAATAAGTGCCGCTTTTTTTTCTTAATCTACTAGTTCGAATTCTATATAATCAAGAACTGTAAATAACTTTTCCTACTTCGTCCTACAAATATTTTTTTTCTTTTTTTAAAAAATGCTTAAAACTAAAAATTTGTATGATATATAAAATTTATGTTGAAAACTTTTTTTTTGGTTTTTATGAACACAAATGGTCTCACAAGTACAAAAAACATTATTTCTACTACGTACATTTCATTTGTTAACATTAAACATTACTTTTTTATCATCGTTATATATGGACCTTAAGAAAACTGTCCTACATACCTGGTTTTTAGCAAAACTATAAAGTTTACAACAAATCAGAGATCATTTCTGAGCTCAGCGACCCCAAATTACTTATAGTACCAAATTTCATCGATATCCAACCACTCCTTCTATTTTTGACCATTGCTTGTATGAGCTCAACGCACTGTGCGGCAGCGTTGCTAAACGACATGGTGGTGGTCGGAAAATAATTGCAACATCACCAGAAATGGTTCGAAAGGTGAAGGCCAGAATTGAGCGAAATCCGAGACGCAGTGGCAGACAAATGGCTGCCGAGCTGAAAATATCGCGTGAACGAATGCAACACATATTGCCAAACAAGCTCGGACTAAAGGCCCTCAAGTTCCAAAAGGCGCATGATCTCACTCCTGCTCAAAAAAAAGTTAGGCTCGATAGAGCCAAGGAGTTGTTGCGCTTGCACGCCGCCGGAAATCTGTCACAAATTGTCTTCTCTGATGAGAAAAATTACTGTATCCAGCAATATGTAAACAACCAAATTGATCGGGTTAACTTGACAGAGAGGTCCTACAAAAATTTGAATGTTCGTTTGGCCACCAGGACGCAGGCACCACCGCATGTGATGGTTTGGGCTGCAGTGACTGCTAATGGGCGCTTACCACTCGTTTTTTTGGCCGCTGGCGTCAAAGTAAACGCCCAGGTATATCGTGAATCAGTGTTGGAGGGTGCTTTACTACCGTGGGCACGCAAACATTTTGGTCGCAAGCCATGAACATTCCAACAAGACTCGGCACCGTCACACAAAGCTCGTGTGAATCAAGAATGGTTAGAAAAAAACGTTCCTAGCTTCATTTCTGCTCAACAATGGCTCTCAAATTCGCCTGATGCGAATCCGCTGGATTTCTCAATCTGGGGTATGTTGGACAGGAAGGTCTTGACTAAAAAATACCAGAGCGTTGATGCGCTAAAAGTGGCCCTTCAACGAGAATGGCGCAAACTTCCACAAAATCACATTCGTGCAGCATGCGACTCGTTCTTCGACCGTCTACGGGCCATAGTTAAGGCAAAAGGTGGCCATATCGAAAATCTCAAGTAGATTCTTAAAATTTGAACATTTCCCAACAATTATAGCGTTTGATCAATAAAATCTGTGCATGGAAACTAAAAATATAGTCTTTTGAAATGGTAACACTTCGAATCAGCCCCCCTGTATAGCTATCGGCGTGTACCTGCGCAGATTTTAGAAAGTATGTGTGCACATGTTGCTCCAAAATACCGTTATATATGTATACCCACGTATATACTTTGTATGTACTAGGAACTGCACGTCCGCTTATAACGAGGATTACCTGTACTCTAAACTTTATTTATAAAAACCTAAAATTTTGTTATGCTTGCAAAACGCTAAATATTGAAATATTTATCGACTTATACTTGCCATGGGGCGCTCCCGCACCACTTGATTAGTCCGCCAATAGTATTAAACATTGAATTATTATCTAAAAAATTACCTTTGTATATAGTCCGACGGTTATTCATAAAATTTAAGCTTTGAGTCAAATCTGAACTTTAGATAGATTTAATATATAAAAAAAATTGCCATTTTTTGTCGGACTGCAATTTGGGTGCATTATATTTGTCGGACACACATTCAATTAAGCATATAAACCTTTCACAAATCCAATTTTTTTTTTGTCCGACAGTTATTAATAAATTTCCACTAACTCGTAGAAAAGCCGATTTTCACTGTCGGACGGAAAAATCGGCAAGTATATTTTGTCGGACAATGTAAAAATATTATTTTGCACGTTATTTTTAAACGATATTGAAAAAATCAGCTTGTTATTACTAAATTTTTTTAAGTCATTTTTTTGGCATGTTTAGTTTGGCAGACACCCTTATGGAACCAACATTTTTGTCGGACAAGTTTTTTTTCGGATATTTCATCAAGTCGACTTTTGAATTCATTAAACAGCAATATGTTATTAATAAATTTTGTACACCACTTCAAATTGACCACTTTTGGAAAAGCTGGAGAGGAAAAGCACCCGATTCAGAAAGTTTCCCAAGAGATATTTGGGGGTCTAGGTATAATTAAGCTATCCTAAAAGTTATAAGCTGTTATGTATGAGTAGTACAATGTGTCGCCTGGCACCTAGACTATATAGTTATATTCCTATATTGGTTTATAAGACTTAATAACTATATTTCAATTTAGTTTAATTTGATTTTACGTAAATTTACTTAGGTGTATGCCTCAAAATTATAAAGCAATAGTTTACTTTATATTTAATTATTATTTTTTTTTTTGTGAATTTTGAAAAGAATGAATAATAATATATTGTAAAAAAACTTACAGCTCATCCGCTCCACCTGGCCTGACGTGTAGATGATCCAGCTAAATCTGTTATTTGATTATTATTTAAAAATTTGTTAAATTATTATACTATTCTTTTCACTTTTTTTTTTACACTTTTCAAAATTTACTTTTTTCTCAAGAATTTACTTTTCAAAATTTAATTCTTTTTAATTTTTCTCAATAATTTTCTGCTGTAACTTTCTAATATCTTTTTTTTCCTTAAAAAAATTAAATTTTAACTATTTCAAATGATTTTACTACACAAAACTTTTATTATCAGAAAAAAAGGTAAAATCAAATTTTAGGTTTGTGCAAAACTTGTGTTTTAAAATGAATCTTTTCTAGGAAACTTAAATTTTAATCACTTTTAGAAAGGAATTTGTGGGGTTTTTTTTTCCATCCAACTTAATTATCACTGCAACTTCTCTTTCTCTTGGAAGGCTTTAATGATAATTTCTGGCTTTCTGGTTAGATAAATTCTCGAGAAGAATCGGAATTTTGGTATAGGTAGAAAGTTGCTGAAGGTGCCCTTGAATGTGGGACTTATTTGTGGACAGAAGATGTCCGATTAAAATGATCTTTCCTGCCGATTCCAAGTTTGGTCTGTGGTTTAAATTGGTTGAGTCTTGCTGGTGTAGGTTGTAGTCGGGATTATATTTTTATAAATCCACTTCTCTATAACCTAGTCAGATGACGCCGAAAAGATTTTGAGGGCTGCAGCGGGTGTTCCAAACACCAAGATAGCGGCTAAAAAAATCATATTTTTAATTTCCAAAAAATATTTTAGAAAAACTGTGGCGATTACCTACTTTTTCTTTATAGTCCTTTCGGTTTAGTAAAAACTATCAGGATCGGCAAAATAATATTAAATTAAAGAAAACTTTTTTTCGATTATCAAACGTTTCACTGCAGTCTTCGGCGTCACAAACAGAAAGAAAGAATTTTCAGCAGTATGACTTTGCTAACGATATTTTCGGAGTTATGCATTGGTACTTAGGCAAAGAGCTAATCCCTTTGTTTACGAACTAATTTGGCATATATTTCCTATGTGGCCCATGGTATTAACGGAATACCAAATCTACCAGAGAGCGATCAAACATAACATAATTTGCTGCATTTCGGATTGATTAGAGTGGTTTGAGAAAAAACATATTGAAAAATTTGAAAAAGTTTTATGCAAAAGATAAGTATAAATTACATTGAAGAAAAATTGTAACAATCTTGGAAATCTAAAATTAAAAGATAGACGAAAAATTGCAGCCATTACAAAAACAATTATTTTTTATTTTAATCTGAAAACTCTTCGCCATCAAATAATTTCTGAGAATTTTAGGCCTCTAAATTAGTTCATTTTTTCGTTTATAATTTCTTTAAAACTAAAAATATCACATGTATAGGCATCAGCAAAAAGTGCAGCTATTTTGCCAGTAGGAAATATTAGGAGCCAAATTTTGCAGTTTTAGCTACAAAAAGATTTCATTTATGAGAATCTTTGATTGAAAAAATTGGGACTCGTGAGGATCCATTACTTTTCTGCTTTTAAAAATTTACAATTTTTCAATAAAAAATACTTAGTTACTTATAAAGTTTGAACACACTATTTTGAATCTTATAATAGGGGTATTCACGATCTAGAGTAACGTCCTGAGTAACAGAGTAACAGGGTAACAGTGCACAACCACAACAACGAAATATACGTAAGTTACTTTATTACTCTTTTACCCTTTTAGTCAAGCTATTTTCTAGTGTAAAATAATCTTACACTTTTGCCTTTTTTTACTATTTCTATTTCTATAGAAACGTTTGAACTTGTTTATTATCGAGAGACAATTTTCGTTCATCAAAAATAAAAATTAGAATGAGAGCAAAATATTCATTTAAAAAAATTTTTTTTTTTTATTGTCAGCTAAAATTATTTTGAGAAACAAAAAGCAAATATACGTTCAAAGTATTGAGTATGCTCACTTTTCAGAGTAACTGAGTGCACTTTTACCTAGTTACTCAGCTCGTTACTCCAGATCGTGAATAACTCTAATGATTCTTTTTTTATTAAATTATATTCATTGTTAAGAACACACCTGTCGTAGAATAATCTATTCTGCAATTTTTCGTTTTTTCTGCAATTAAAGATATATACGCACTTAAATCAACACTTCTTTCGCAACTTTAAAATTTTATTTTAAAATGTTTTACAAAACTTCAACTTTAACAGCGTAGTATGCAGCCGCAAATTGATTTAGATAAAATCGGGTGTCAGATTTCTTTAGTTTGGAGTATTAGCTGTATAATAAAAAAAAAGTTGGATCATTTTGGACCAATTACAAAAATTCGTTTTTGACCAGCTTTTTGGGTTAAAACCCCCTATGTGCGTGGGTGCCCTGCAAACATTTACTCTGATAACGGTACCAATTTTGTCGGTGCCTCAAAAGAGCTTAAAAAGGATTTTAAAGCCTTTTTAGATCAGTCTCAAGTCGCTGTACTAAATCAATATGCCCATCAAGAAGTTTCATGGCATTTCATTCCTGCTGGTGCTCCTCATATGGGAGGACTATGGGAAGCTGGAGTTAAAAGTTTCAAAGTCCATTTCAAAAAGATGGCCGGAAGTCAACATTACACTTTCGAAGAATTTCTCACTTTGCTTAGCCGAATAGATTCATGTTTAAACTCGCGCCCACTTAACGCCATGACAGTCTCTCACTCCTGGCCATTTTTGGTAGGCGGGCCCTTGCTATCGCCAGCAGAGCCTGAAATCGCCGAACTGCCCCTAAAAATTGTCAATCGCTGGCAAAAGGTCCGGGCCATGCAACAACACTTTTGCCAAAGATGGAAAAGTGAATATCTAAAAGAGTTGCAACGGCGTTTTAAATGGAAGTCAAACCAGAGGGACGTTCTTCTTAATGATTTAGTGGTCGCTAATGAGGATAATTTACCTGCGAATGAATGGCGGTTAGGTCGGGTAATTCGAACGTATCCCGGGAACGACAGTCGCGTACGTGTCGCCGACGTCCGAACCGAGCGTGGTTGCATTACGCGACCAATAGGCAAAATTATCGTGCTTCCTTCGTCATAGGGGCACACAAAAATCACTTTTTTCCTTTATTTTTCCTTCTCTCATTTCGTTGCAGAATGTCTTTTCCTTCTCATTCAATCGTGGGCAATTTGTTGGAAGAGATGGGCTTTCAGACTGAGTCTGAGCTGCTGTTGAGCGAGCCTGAGACTGTGCGGGAGAGGGCTCCGGTTGAGAATGCAGTGAGGAGTGCGGTCGTCCAGGTGATCCGTTACGATAGGTGTCGGTTGTGCTCGTCGGAGCATCGCCTTGCAGCGTGCCGACAGTTCCTCGACAAGAACTTCGAGGAGCGATTGCGTGCAGTGTTGCTTCACCGATACTGCTCCAATTGCCTTTCCTCGGGGCACTTGAAGAGGGACTGTGGGAGCACTGTAAGGTGTCGCCATTGTAAGGACGATCACCACACCTTACTGCACTCTCATACCAGAGTGCGACCTCGCCAGTTTTCGTCTAAGAAGTCGCAGAAAAGGAGAGCTGGCCGCAAAAATAAGTTGCAGCGTGACCAGCAAACTCGTGCACACGCACCATCGGAGGAAAGGGAGTTTAAAACCGGGCCTCGATCGTCCGGTAAAAGACCGCAGTCGTCAGGGCCTCGATCGTCCTCGGCTAGGGCCCATTGCCCGAAGCGGACTTCTCCCTCTCCACCGTCCTCAATGACCACGCAACGGGTAATGACGTTGTTGCCTACGGTCATGGTGCGGATGCTGGCCAAAGGTCGTATCGTGACGGAGCTAGGGTTAATTGACTCGAGATCACCAAAGACCTCCATTTCCAGGGCTTTGGTAAGGAAGTGGCGTATACGAACTTCTCGTATGGATGGTGAAGACGTCTGTACGCTGCAGTTGAGAGCCAGCTATGACAACAACAGGGTCATTGAGGTGATGGCTCGCGTTGATACGGAACGCGAGCTTGTGAATCCTTCCCGCAGCATTGACGAGAGGATACGTGAGCCGTATGCAAATCTGAAGCTTGCAGATCCTGCGTTTTATAAGACAGGGCCGGTCCACATCCGACTGGGGGTAGATATCTACCCGAAGATTATGCTGGCAGGCGTGTTCCCCTCTGGTTCCGGGCAGCCGCTGGTACAGAACACTATCTTCGGATATGTTCTGTCAGGACCCTGTTCCTGGTAATCTTCCCTGCAGGTTATCCGCTAGCTACCAGCAAGTTTTAATTAATCTTTTTTTTTCCCTTTTTTTCTTTTTCTCTTTTCAGGCTTCTTAGACGTTGCATTCCTGCAAGGCGGGCGGGATGTTTACGTCATGAACAAACACCCTGTTTGTTATAGTTTTAAGCTTTTCTCCTTTGCATCTATCCCTTCTGGATTTGTTTTGGCAGCACTTTTTGCTGCCTCTCTCGTGTTTAAGGTTAGGCTTAAAATTATGTAAATTCAGTGTTCGAACTAATATTCAACATTAAAGTCGCTCTATTCCGCACAACTAACTTTAAATTTCCCGTGTTTTAATTATTTACGAAAAACTCGTTTAAAGTGTTTAACATATTTTCGGTCGCGAAAATATTCAACAGCGGTGTCCAAAATAATAATAGTGCTTTTTATAAAATTGAAAACGTCCTTAAAAATATCTGAATTTTTATTTTGATCAAATTGAAATACATTTTTTTACAAGAGTGGTATCCTAAGAAGAAATTAAAAAAATAATTACCAAGATTTCAAGGCAGTTGGGATAAAAAAAATTAAAGTTTTCACAAGTTCTTAAAATTTGACTGCTCAAAATAATAGTAGTGGTAACTTTGCAGTCGTGTAACTTTTGCAAAATAGCCACGTTTTTAAAATTATGAGTTATTTAAAACACAACGTTATCACTAGTATTTAGTTGCATGGCCTTTATTCGCAATAACACAATCACAGCGCTTTGGCATCGACTCCACAAGATTTTAGCATCTTTGGACAGGTATGGATTTCCAGGCGTCTTTAACTGTTTCCCAAAGTTGCGAAACATTGGTCGGTCGACATTGGGCGACTGCATTCTTCACGTCGCACCATAAGTTCATAATGGGATTCAGGTCTGGCGACTGGGCGGGTCATTCAAGAACATTTATGTCGTTGGCCTGAAAACATTATTTTTCGACTTTACTATTGTGCTTGGGGTCGTTGTCCTGTTGAAAAACCCAATTCAGTGGCATTTGGTCGCTAGCATATGGCAACATGACTTCCTGCAGTATATGGATGTATAGGTGCCGATCCATGATTTCTTGCATCCAATATACAGTCCCCACACCGTTGTACGAAAAGCATGCCTAAATTATTACGCTAGCTCCTCCGTGTTTGATTGTTTTTAAGGTAAATCTTGGATTGAATTCCGTATTTGGTGGTCGTCTTACGTATTGCCGAGACCCCCTTCCACCATAAAGCACAATTTTGGATTCATCAGTCCATAAAATATTTCTAGATTTCTGAACTAGCCAGTGGATGTGTTTTTGAGCGAATTTTATTTTTGCTGCTACATGTTTTTTATTTAGAAGCGGAACTTTTCTTGGGCTGTGTGCTGCCAAATTATTTTCCCGCAAATATCTTCGTTTTTTTTTTGTGTACTGGCATTGACTTTAAGTTCATCCTTTATCTTGGAAGAGCTCGCTAAAGGATTTAGTCCTGAGTATCTCACCACACGATTTCTTCTTTCTTGGAGATTATACGAGGTCGGCCGCGTTTTTTAAGGCATGGGGTGAACGTGATAGCATTTCGAACCATCGTCACTGAACAACCTTCTAAATTTTCCACTTCCTTGTAAGTTTTGCCCTTCGAAATCAATTTTTTTATAAGTGCACGCCGCTCAGAACTGCAATGCTTGCCATGTCCCATTTTTGGAAAAGTTTTTGTTGCACGCCGATGAGAAACTGATAAATGATTATAATAATACCCTTTTTGTTAGGAATATCCGGTTTATTCTAATTTTTTGACAAAATTTTCACATACACTACTATTATTTTGATCACACAAAAACCAGCTCAACGGCGAACTTTTCAAATAAAAATTAGAACAAGTACGTAAAAATTGAAAGTAGTGGGTCTTCTTATTATGCTTTCATAGTTAGATATGACAAAAACAAGCTAACCGGTAGTATCACTACTATTTTTTTGAGCGCAACTGTACATATGGGACGTTCCATATCAACTGGGACACCTCTGCCTCCAGATAATAGAAGAAAACTTAAAAAAAACTGTTTTTACAGAATCACCTCGGAAAATTGTATGAGTACATAAATTGTTTTGGATTTATAGAGCACGCAATTTTCTACAGGGTGCTCCATCTTTTATGTCGGTATATAAACATTGAAAAACTTTGAGAAAAATCAACCGATTTCTATAAGTGATGTATTTTTATTCAGTTTGGTTCTTTACAATTTTTTTGGACAAGTTTTTGAAACAATATCAATTAAGTGGCCACCTTTATTAGCAATTACAAAATGACTCCTTTTTTCTGCGTTTGCCATTACCTTTCCGAGCATCTCGGGTGTTATAGCGTCGATTTCAGCACGAATGTTTGCCTTGAGCTCGTCAATAGTTTGAGGCTGGTTGGCGTAAACCCTGCTTTTCAGATAACCCCACAAAAAGAAGTCCGGGGGGTTAAATCAGGTGATCTGGGTGGCCAGTCAATGGCAAAAATTGTACTGAATTGACGTTTCCAAAACATATCTGATGCAATCAATGGGTTGGTAAATGTGAAAGTTATTCAGGTGATCTGGGTGGCCAGTCCATGGCAAAAATTGTACTGAATTGACGTTTCCAAAACATCTGATGCAATCAATCGGTTGGTAAATGTGAAAGTTATTCAGCGTTTACATACCGACATAAAAGATGGAGCACCCTGTATAAAGAATTAGTTTTGTTTTTTTTTTTTTTGTGCGACTAATCGTTTGTAACTTATGCTAGTTCAATCAACATATTACTATGCACACTTATGCGAGTACGTTGCTTGCATGTACAGGGTGGCTGATTCGAACTGTTACCAACTTCAGATAGACTTATCCGACAGATGGAACCTGACAGCTGTCTAAAAATTGGCATGATGTTAGTTCATTCTATTGTCAACAAGTAACCAAAAGCATTTGCGCGTCAATTTATTGAAAATAAAAAATTTTCGAAATGGAATTCAAACGTAATAGTGTGATTGCTCTTTATTTGGCTGGAAAATCGCAACCAGCAATTGTTCGTGAGCTGAAACATTTAAAAGTGAATAAAATGTTTGTGTATCGGACCATAACACGTTACAATGGTACCGGCAGCGTTGCCAAACGACATGGTGGTGGTCGGAAAATAACTGCGACATCACCAGAAATGGTTCGAAAGGTGAAGGCCAGAATCGAGACGCAGTGGCAGACAAATGGCTGCCGAGCTGAAAATATCGCGTGAACGAATGCAACACATATTGTCAAACAAGCTCGGACTAAAGGCCCTCATGTTCCAAAAGAAGCATGATCTCACTCCTGCTCAAAAAAAAGTTAGGCTCGATAGAGCCAAGGAGTTGTTGCGCTTGCACGCCGCCGGAAATCTGTCACAAATTGTCTTCTCTGATGAGAAAAATTACGGTATCCAGCAATATGTAAACAAACAAAATGATCGGGTTTACTTGACAGAGAGGTCCTACGAAAATTTGAATGTTCGTTTGGCCACCAGGACGCAGGCACCACCGCATGTGATGGTTTGGGCTGCAGTGACTGCTGATAGGCGCTCACCACTCGTTTTTTTGGCCGCTGGCGTCAAAGTAAACGCCCAGGTGTATCGTGAATCAGTGTTGGAGGGTGCTTTACTACCGCGGGCACGCAAACATTTCGGTCGCAAGCCATGGACATTCCAACAAGACTCGGCACCGTCACACAAAGCTCGTGTGAATCAAGAATGGTTAGAAAAAAACGTTCCTAGCTTCATTTCTGCTCAACAATGCCTCTCAAATTCGCCTGATGCGAATCCGCTGGATTTCTCAATCTGGGGTATGTTGGACAGGAAGGTCTTGACTAAAAAATACCAGAGCGTTGATGCGCTAAAAGTGGCCCTTCAACGAGAATGGCGCAAACTTCCATAAAATCAAATTCGTGCAGCATGCGACTCGTTCTTCGACCGTCTAAGGGCCATAGTTAAGGCCAAAGGTGGCCATATCGAAAATTTCAAGTAGATTCTTAAAATTTGAACATTTCCCAACAATTATAGCGTTTGATCAATAAAATCTGTGCATGGAAACTATAAATATAGTCTATTGAATTGGTAACACTTCGAATCAGCCACCCTGTATTACCAAGCTTTGCCCAACGGTAAACGCCCCACCACCATACTTCCCCACTCTCAAAATTTGTCCGACTCGACCTAAACATTAAATACGCGAAGTCTCAGTTTCAGAATTTTTTTTTTTTTTTGTACGCGGGCTCACGGACTATTACTTAACAACACAGCATAATACTGTGGGTACTACTGTTTTATATGAGAAACTTTGATCCTGTTTTGAAATGTCTTGATGGCAACTTTTGGTTATAATTTTATATTTTGTGCATTCTACACTACAGTACCTTTCATATAAAAAAAAAAAACATCTCGAAAATCGGTTAAATGGTTCGAAGGTTAAAGGGGGGGAGGGGGCAAAAAAAATTGTTCACGTATTTATATATAGATTATACCGGTAAAAAAGGTTCACTTGGAATTATTTCGCAGAAAATTCGTTATTTGCCAGGCTTAACAAAAATCTATGGGAGTAAATCTATTTTGTAAGTATCGGGGAGGTAAACTGCGGTAAAAATATTTGAGGACGTCCAAATATAAATGAATGCATAAATGAAACTTTCAAAATAGTTAGTTGCCACCGCGAAATCAGTGCTCAAAATCAGGTGTCAAAACAAAACGCAATATCGGCAGACTTTTGTCAAATCACAACGCAAGATCGGCTCTAGAGCTAACTATCGATAGTTGCGGCTATCGATAGTGGATGATAGCTTGGTTACTAACCATCGATAGTTATCGATAGCATGCATTTCAGTGCAAACTGCACCTATTTCAATATAAAATGAAAATAACATAAGAAAAACACATATCATACGCAGTAACTTAAGTTAAAAATTTATACATACAGTGCTGTGCAAAACATTTGCAACCCAAAACACTTGGAGCTGAATCACAAATTTTCGGCCACTAAAAGAGATGCAAATAAAAAACTTAGTAGTGGGTTTCATGTCATTTATATTGTTGTTTATAAAACAAAAATAAAAAGTGCAAGCATTACCTATGCAAAGCTAAGACTTAACTTTAATATAAAAATGTATCGTTATTAGCTGTGCAAAACATTTGCAACTATTATTCTAAATTAAAAATTAATAACCAAAAAATTTATACTTAATGGAATAACCCCAGTCTTTCATAACAGCAGCACATTGGTCTGTCATGGACGCGATCAAATTATTAACAAATGAGTAAGGAATGTCTCACCACCATTTTTTCACTTCATTAAATAACTGATCCCGATTTTTAAATTTTTGATTGCATAATATGCAATGCATATTCGTCGCTTAACGATCTTTCAAAGACTTTTGATTGACTTTAAATCTGTCGACTCCGCGGGCAATTGAAGTACATCAATATTTTGCTCTTTTAACCAATCTTTTACAACTTTTGACGGGTTTTTAGAATCGTTATCATACTGGAGCCTACATTTAAGTGTCATTTCCCAAGTTGCATATGGCATCATAGTATCTTGTAGTGTCTTAACAATTGTTGGACTTCATTATGCCTTCAACACATTGAATTGGAACGATTCTTTGAGCAAATAAGCATCAGCAGACCATGATATTGCCACCTCCATGCTTGATAGTTCCTCTTATATATTTCGGGGCTTAGCCTTTCTCTCTTTGGTCTTCTCACAAGACTTTTACTATTCGATCCGCATAAATTAAACTTGGACTCGTCAGAAAAATTGGTTAAAGTATTGTGAGAAGACCAAAGGGAGAAAGGCTTAGCCCCGAAATATATAAAAGGAACTATCAAGCATGGAAGTGGCAATATGAACTCCAACGAATGTAAAGACATACTACAAAATATAATGATGCCATATGCAACTTGGGAAATGACACATAAATGGAGGCTCCAGAATGATAACGATTCTTAAAACACGTCGAAAGTGGTAAAAGGTTGGTTAAAGAGCAAAATATTGATGTTCTTCAATTGCCCGCAGAGTCGACAGATTTAAAGTCAATCAAACGTCTTTGAAAGATCGTTAAGCGACGAATATGCATTGCATATTATGCAATCAAAAATTTTAAAATCGGGATCAGTTATATAATGAAGCTAAAAAATGGTGGCGGGATATTCCACACTCATTTGTTAATAATTTGATCGCGTCCATGACAGAAAGATGTGCTGCTGTTATGAAAGACTTGGGTTATTCCATTAAATATGGATTTTTTGGTTATTAATTTTTAATTTAGAATAATAGTTGCAAATGTTTTGCACAGCTAATAACGATACATTTTTATATTAAAGTTAAGTCTTAGCTTTGCATAGGTAATGCTTGCACTTTTTATTTTTGTTTTATAAACAACAATATAAATGACATGAAACCCCATATTAAATTTTTTATTTGCATCTCTTTTAGTGGCCGAAAATTTGTGATTCAGTTTCAAGTGTTTTGAGTTGCAAATGTTTTGCACAGCACTGTATTTCAAACTTTATCCATAGAATAAAAACTGGGCGCTCTTGGGCTTCATTTTAACATAAGGGAACAACATTGTCAAAATCAAACGCATTTGAAGAAATAAAAATAATACTGAAACAGCTATAGGATGAAAAATAAATGTAAATAACTACTATCGATAGCTTGCGAGCTCTAATCGGCTCTATTTCAAAATACATAAATTAAATACAAAGCCATTTATTAATGGAATTTTTGGAAAAAGAAACAAATTTAAGCATATGAGGAATTCTCAAAAATTGTGGAATTCTACAGTTTTTGAGGCACCTTCACCAAACTTGGTGGAGAGGTCACTTTTTATATAAGAATCAAAAATTGGAAAGGTGCACGTCAAAAAAAAAAAAGTAAAAAAAGTTACGCATATATATATATATGAAGCAAAACACGTCAAGTGTACCAGCTGAAAATTTTTTTGTCTCCGATTTCGCTCAAATTTGGCAATATAGTAGTCCTGATATACAAAAACAATATTCCGGGAGGATTTGGTCCTAGTACTATTTATTGTTAAAATACAGGGTGTTGAAGTTGGCGTTTTTAGTGATTTTCATGAAAAGGTGTTTTTTCAAAAATTTAGAGCTTACACCAAAGTTTGTAAAGTAACTTGTCCCATTCATTTTTAAATGTTCTTTTTATAAAAAAATATTACATGGTGAAAAAAATTTTTTTTCACCGAAATATTTTAAACTTAAAAATACTTTTGAATTTTTTTTTAAAAAAACCCCCCTTAAATTTTTTTTAAAAGTACTTAAAATTAAAGCATAATTTAAAAGCTTTAAAATGATGTATGACTCAAGATGGTATTCGGTCGTTGGATGAGAGTTTTTGGCTTTTAAACGCCCACAGCAGGCAAAACTCTGTTTACTCAAGAGGAAGGCATCTTACGAAAAAAGCGTTTAAAGCCAAAAACTCTCATCCAACGACCGAATACCATCTTGAGTCACACATCATTTTAAAGCTTTTAAATTATGCTTTAATTTGAAGTACTTTTAAAAAAAATTTAAGGGGGGTTTTTTTAAAAAAAAATTCAAAAGTATTTTTAAGTTTAAAATATTTCGGTGAAAAAAAAATTTTTTCACCATGTAATATTTTTTTATAAAAAGAACATTTAAAAATGAATGGGACAAGTTACTTTACAAACTTTGGTGTAAGCTCTAAATTTTTGAAAAAACACCTTTTCATGAAAATCACAAAAAACGCCAACTTCAACACCCTGTATTTTAACAATAAATGGTACTAGGACCAAATTCTCCCGGAATATTGTTTTTGTATATCAGGACTACTGTATTGCCAAATTTGAGCGAAATCGGAGACAAAAAAATTTTCAGCTGGTACACTTGACGTGTTTTGCTTCATATATATATGCGTAACTTTTTTTACTTTTTTTTTTTTGACGTGCACCCTTCCAATTTTTGATTCTTATATAAAAAGTGACCTCTCCACCAAGTTTTGTGAATGTGCCTCAAAAACTGTAGAATTCCACAATTTTTGAGAATTCCTCATATACCTATGTCATTGGCTACTAAATGTCTCGATTGGTAAAGTATCCTAACCTAAAAGTGCAAAAAACGATTTCGAGGCATCTTAACCTAAAAATGCAAAAAACGACGTTAAGTTAAGTTCCAATAGAGGAAAGGTTAAGCTTCCATTTGGTTCATATTTCTTGTTGGTCATGTGATCAGAATGGACGCTATAGCAGTACTAAGTCGAAAATAGCAAACATGTTGACACTTTTGCTTCTCACTGTATGTACAATAATAAATTCCCATGTTAACACTTGGTTGCGTCTGTTGTTGCAAAATGACTGTTTGATTATTGCAATACAAATTTATCATGAAGAAAGCACATTTGCGCTCTTCAAAAAAATAAGTATTGGAGAAAGGATTTTTTTTAATTCTCGAAAATTTTTGTGTTTTCTTTGGTATTTTAACATCTTACAGTTTTCCACTCTGTAAAAATCTTAAAATCGCAAAAAGTGGAGCTAGGACTTATAGCGCTCTGAGGTATTGATATCTGTATACTAGCTGGCGCGAAAGCGACTTTGTTCGCCCGATCCCGATGCCCTCTACATATGTTCCAAGTCCCATATATCTCCGTCATCCTTCTCTTCCAACCGTTCAGGTTTTTCAAGGTGAATAAAATATATATTTTTGCCAAGTTTCATAATGATAGCTGATATAAGAACACTGATATAGCATTTTGTGTGTTTTTTTCATATGAGGGGCGCAACGTCCCCTAGTTCAATCCCTCTCAAATTTCGCATGTTGAATGGTACATACATTATGCATAAGTTCACCAACTTTCATAATCATAGCTTGTGTAACTGTAGAGATATAGCATTTTTTTTTTATTTTTTTAGTATGGGGGGTGCAACCCCCGTTCCCCTCAGTGGCATCTCACCCCCTTAAGAACCTTCTACAGACCACAACGAACAATTTAAAAGAAAAATTATGTAAATCGGCCGTGTAGTTTCCGCGTTCATAAGCTACATACGGACACCATTTCATTTTTATATAAATAGATAAAAATGAATACCATGCGTTAGTCTGGCTAAAACTAGAAAATGACTCGACCGATTTAAATAATTTTTTTTTTTTGGGTTCGCTTTAATAGTGAGGTTGTTTAAAAAGTAAACATTTTAGTTAGAGTGCATATTAACACGTTGAGTGCCATGTGTACCGCCGGCGGTACACACTTTAATTGTAGCGCTGTGCCAACATACAAATTCAATTTGTATGAAAAAATGTCGACTTGTAATAAATGTTGAATATTGATCTATAGGGGTATATAATAAGTTTGAGGAAAGAGATTTGTGCTTATAAGTGTTATTTGTCCTATAAAATGGCGTGACAGCCGGCGGTACACGTGGCACATGAGTGAAAACAAATTATCTAAGTACCTTGTTCACCACAGGTTTGTTGAAAATATTTGACCACAGTGCCACCATATAAATAAAATATACATCTTGAGGTGAAGAAGCAATAAAAACAACCAAAAAGTTCGCAACATTTTGAAATAGGTGTAAAAATAATTATTAAATTATTATGGATTATAATCCACCTTTTTGCCTGGAATGTTTCAACATAACACGTTAGTCATTAGTTTTAATTATTTATAACCTTTGATTACTTTTGTTAGTTTTTGTTCCAATAAAAATTTTTTTTGTTCCTCTCTTTTGTAACTTTTGTAATTCTTCTAAAATAAAAGGTATCGAAAAAATTTCAAAACTCTAACCAAAACTACATTTTCCTCTGTGATAAAGCACAAAAATTTTTTGCCTTACTGCAGTGCTTCAGAATATATATTGCATTGAGTTCACATGTGACTGTGCACCGCCGGCGGTACATACGGCACTCTGGGGAAGTTTAAGTGTGTACCGCCGGCGGTTCACGTGGCACCTGACGGAGGACATTTCGCTTGTATGGTGGCACTCAACGTGTTAAGGGTGGCCCTCATACAAAAATTTAATTTATACCTCAATTTCTCAAAGATCGCTTAATAGATTCACATAAAAGTTACACAACATCATCTTTAAATTAAAAGGCACCGCAAAGGCTATATAAGTTTTACAAGAATTCGCCTTGTGGAAGAAATTCGACCATTTCGATTTGACTATAAAGCAAAATGTTTTTATAACCTTCCTTAGTCGATAAAACACAACAAGCTTTTAATATTCTTCCTGCAATAACGTGCTTGCCATTTAGAGGCGTGTTACTCCTACTAAAGAGCAAAAAGTTTTTGGTATCTTTCCATCCTGCTCATTCTTTCCCCATACTAAAAAAGTCACAAAAATCAATGCCGTGAGCGCGTGGCATCGCCCACTTAAAAACATAAAGAGCGCTGTAGTCTTATCTCGACTTTTTCAAATTTTGAGATTTTTGCAGTTATGACATCATTGTGAAACGCGTAGAAAACACAAAAACAACGAACTTTTTTTTTTAACTGTGACTTATTTGAATATTCAGTGGAAATAGCACGGTAATTCCTCCAAAAATTACAGTTTGGAGATAGGATTTTTCTTAATTTTCGAATATTTTGGTATTTTAGTGGTATTCTGATATCCCACAGATTTTCACTCGGTAAAGAATTTTCACTCGGTAAAGAATTCTGTGGGATATCAGAATACCACTTAAACACCAAAATATTCGAAAATTAAGAAAAATCCTATCTCCAAACTGTAATTTTTGGAGGAATTACCGTGCTATTTCCACTGAATATTCAAATGTCACAGTTAAAAAAAAAAAGTTCGTTGTTTTTGTGTTTTCTACGCGTTTCATGACTTTATACGACATTTAGTAAACAAATTTTTTACACCCATGGTTTTTTTGTTTTTTCTACGCGTTTCGTGACTTTTTACGACATTTCAATGGAAACAATTTTTGTTTCACCCAAGGGTCCCCATTGAATTTCGAAACCAAAAATTTTTAAAAACTTATTTTTCTTGTTTTTTCCATGATTCAAAAAAAATATTAAAAAAATATTCTTTAAAAAAGATCTTAAAAACCGCCTTGTTGACCGCGCTATTTTTAAAAAATTTAAACAAAGTTAATAAGTTTTTAAAATCTTTTTTAAAGAATTGCAAAATATTAAATTCGACCGTGCGGTATTGTCCGAATATTATTTTTAGTTTCGAAACTAATAATAAATAAAATCAAAAATATAGATTTATCTTATCTCTGAAAACAATTAATAGACATTAGAGTAGTCCAAAATCCGAAAGTGTTAAAAAGTCAAGGTTCGCGCGACTTTTCTGAATCCTTGGATCCTGCTGATTACAAAAAGTACTTTGGAACCAAAAAAAAAAATCGCGTTTAGATATTCCGCCACGAGCCATATTCTGCATCAATAATAGTTAATCTACTCTTTCCCAATTTTTTTAAGTGACACTTTAAACTTCAAAATTTGTTAATTTTTTGAGGTGTTTGCACTTTCAAGAACCGATTTTTTTCTTATTTTGCTCTAGCGAGTTTTTTTTTAAATTTTTATATTTTTATGCATTAATTTATCTTTAAAATAATTTCAACAACTAAGCTATTAGTAACACTTTAACTCACTAAAAACAATTAAGTATAATTAAATTTGAATTAAAAAAAAAAATTAATTTTCATGTTTTCAAGGCATTAAAATAAGATATCTTAATGAGATGACGTAAGGTACCACTTTTTTCTTATAAAATCATTAGTTCCTAATCTTCTGAGTAAAACAACATTCTTCGCAATATCGCAACCTTGCCACTTCATGTTATTTTTGGCAAAATAGGTTAACAGATAGTTTTCACAAATCTTCTAAGGAAACTAAAAAATAAATATATCAAAAAGAAACTAAAATAGTAATTTTCGATGTATTTGCACGGTGGTTTTTAAAAAATTTTAGCTTTTTGAAATACCACCCGCGATTTTTTTCAGGGATAATTTTGCGGGACACTTCTAGTATCAAAATCCGCGAACCGCGAAATCGAACGTCCAGCCGTTTTTTTTTCGACATTTTAGTTTTTTTAACGATTTTTGAGTATGTCTCGGTGTTTATATACATATTATGTACACATATATATATTATGTAAACATATATATGTATATACGTACATATATATATACTAGGGTGGGCCAAATTGTATGGACGAAATTTTATCGACCTCGGCTACCCCCCTATGTGAAAATTCATTCAATTCTATGAATATTTGCCCAAGGAACTATACCTCTGCGTTCAACTTTAGTTCGGCGCATTTTTTATCGAAAATTTTACCTTTTATTAATTTTTTTTTTATTTTCAAACTAAATTTTAAAAATTTTTATAAAGACAAAAGTAATGTCATTATATGATTTGGCTGGTATTCTGTCAGTAATCAATTAAATTGGGTTCTGTTTACATAAAAAGTTTACTTGATGGTGTGGAATTGATGCTATATATTTAAAAAAGTGATATGAGTCAAAAAGCCGATTATTATGACCGACTTTCAAAATAAACGATTCATATTTTTGGATGAATTTTTTCAAACAAGACACTAACCTAGGCTGAAAGTTCATTCAATTCTATGAATATTTGCCCAAAGAACCATACCTCTACGTTCAACTTTAGTTCCGCGCATTTTGGATTGAAAATTTTACCTTGCGTTTAATATTTATTCAATCGAAAATGCGCCGAACTAAAGTTGAACGTAGAGGTATGGTTCTTTGAGTAAATATTCATAGAATTGAATGAACTTTCAGCCTAGGTTGGTGTCTTGTTTGAAAAATTTCATCCAAAAATATGAATCGTTTATTTTGAAAGTCGGTCATAATAATCGGCTATTTGACCCATATCACTTTTTTAAATATATTGCATCAATTCCACACCATCAAGTAAACTTTTTATGTAAACAGAACCCAATTTAATTGATTACTGACAGAATACCAGCCAAATCATATAATGACATTACCCTAATATATACATATTAGAGTGGTCCAAATTTTGTATGGAAAAACCAAGAGTGTTAAAAAGTCAAGGTGCGCGCGACTTTTCTGAATCCTTGGATCCTGCTGATTACAAAAAGTGCTTTGAAACTAAAAAAAAATTGCGTTTAGATATTCCGCAACGAGCTTGAAGGTACTTTTTTAGGAATTTTTGAGTTTTTGAGTACTTTTTTTAATTGAAACGCTGCAACTTTTTAACCAGATAAGGTATTTGCAAAAATTAAATTGCATTTTTGTAAGAATATATTGAGCCAAATTCTGCATCAATAGTAATAAATCTAGTCTTTCCCAATTTTTTTTATCGGCACTTTAAACTTCAAAATTTGTTAATTTTTTGAGGTGTTTGCACATTCAAGAACCGATTTTTTTCTTATTTTGCTTTAGCAAATTTTTTTTTATATTATTATTTTTTTATGCATTAATTTATCTATCAAATGACTCCAACAACTAAGCTATAAGCTTCACTTTACTTACTAAAAACCGTAAAATATAATCAAATTTGGCCAAAAAAAAAACTTTGAGTTTAAAATTTTCGTGGTGAAACAGAAACAACAATAGTCATTTGCGTGGTATGTGTTCATGAAAATTCTAAATCAGGTCTCAGAATTGCTCTATCTCACACGGTTTTAGAGATATCCTAACCTAAAAATGCAAAAAACACCGTTTTTGCTATTTTTGAAGCTGTTATATCACAACATGGTAACTTTCAGCCTGGTATGGAAGATAAAAGTGACAGCCTTTTTCTTCAAAACCCAATTTAAATTATATCGATATTTCTTTGTTCCTCCGAAATATCGTAAGCAGAAATAACAAAAAAACCTGTTTTTTGCACTTTTTCAACGTTTTAGGTTAGAATAACTCCAAGAAGAAAAAAGATATCGGTATAATTTAAATTGAATTTGAAAGAAACAGACTGGCACTTTTAACCACTATACCACTTTTTGTGGCTGAAAGTAACCTTGACTTGTAATATCACTTTAAAAAAAGCAAAAACGGTGTTTCTTATACTTTTATGTAAAGATATCTCCTTAACCGTACAAGATACAGCAATTTTGATTCCGAATTCAGAATCAACGTCAATAAATACATCCAAAATGGCTATTTTAGTTTCTTTTTGATTTATTTATTTTTTTAGTTTCCTTAGAAAATCTATGAAAACTAAGTGTTAACCTATTTTCCCAAAAATATCATGAACTGCCAAGGTTTCGATATTGCGAAGAATGTTGTTTTACTCAGAAGATTAGGAACTAATGAATGTATAAGAAAAAAGTGGTACCTTACGTCATCCCATTAAGATATCTTATTTCAATGCCTTGAAAACATGAAAATTAATTTTTTTTTAAGCCCAATTTAATTATACTTAATTGTTTTTAGTGAGTAAAAGTGTTACTAAAAGCTTAGTTGTTGAAATTATTTTAAAGATAAATTAATGCTTAAAAATATAAAAATTTAAAAAAAAATTTGCTAAAGCAAAATAAGAAAAAAATCGGTTCTTGAATGTGCAAACACCTCAAAAAATTAACAAATTTTGAAGTTTAAAGTGCTGCTAAAAAAAATTGGGAAAGACTAGATTTATTATTATTGATGCAGAATTTGGCTCAATATATTCTTACAAAAATGCAATTTAATTTTTGCAAATACCTTATCTGGTTAAAAAGATGCAGCGTTTCAATTAAAAAAAGTACTCAAAAACTCAAAAATTCCTAAAAAAGTACATTCAAGCTCGTTGCGGAATATCTAAACGCAATGTTTTTTTGGTTCCAAAGCACTTTTTGTAATCAGTAGGATCCAAGGATTCAGAAAAGTCGCGCGAGTTACGTCCCCATACCCTACATACATATAAATACATATATATAAATAACATAAACAAATTTCAAGTCTGATTTGCAAAAGCGTTATCGCTTTGTTTATGCTATTGCATGCCAGACGGTTTCAGGTTCATTTTTATTCCCAGAGACAAAATTTGCTGGGTTGCATATTTTGTCAAACTAAGCTTGAACCTTAGCGTTCATAAAGCAAAATATATATAATTAGTCTTAAGATTCATTCAAAACAATAAAGTTCAGTTTTTAAAAATTGCTTTAGTTTTTATTCGAGCCTTCAGCTCATAATTGGCGCAGTCAAAAAGGAGAAAAAAATCCAAAGATTTTTTTTTAAAGAACTTTCAGAAACTATAAAACTTTGTGAAAAAAAATTATTTGCAGAAGAAATAAATACAAATAAGATTATAAATCAAAAGCAAAACAGAATTTGTGCTACAGTGTATTGCAAGTGATATTTGGAGCAACTAATGAGCGTTATACAGGGGCAGGAGCAACGACTAAATGCCCAACAACTGTTAATGCAACAACAACAAGATCAGCATCAACAGCAGTTGCAAGAATTGATGCAACAATTAAACCCACAACGGCATGAACAATTAAACCAACAGAACCAGCAACAACAAGAGCTACAGCAGCTGTCATTCAGCACAAAAGACATTATCAATCAATTTAGGCACTTAAAGCCATTTGATTGCAAGGATTTGAGTTTGCTGTCCTTCATCAAGTCCGTTGAGAAGTGCATCTCACTTTGCGGATCTAATGTCCAGTTACGGAATTTTGGAATTCACATCGTGGTGAATGAAAAAATATGCGGTGATGCTGCAAGGTGTGTCCGCCAGTTAGGAGAAGAAGCCACCTGGGATGCAGTGAAGCAGCGATTAGTTCAGGAATTCAAGCCCAGAAGTTGCTATGCTGATGTTTTTAACAGATGCCGAACAATGAAGGTAATTAATTTAAGAGAATTATTTGACGCCTTTAGACAGGCTAGTTACGATATTAACGAAGTGTATGAATTCGATGAAACAAAGCCCAACATATATAAACCAGAAAATGTAGAAAGAGATTTAAAACACATTTTGCTTGAAAAAATTGATGGGGGCACTAGAGCTCATATAGATGAGAATGCCACCATCACAGATTTATACGACAAATATAGTAGACTTAGGCTCTTGGAGGATAACGATAGCTTACGATCATAGGAAACCTACAAAGCAGTCAAATAATTATAGGTTCTCTAAAAATAGAAATAACGATAATACTACGGATACCGAATACAATAGCGAAAATTTTGATAAAAGTAATCGTAAATATGAAAGCCCTCAGCAGAATAATTGGAACAATTTTAGGCGAAACACTCAGAATGATAGATCAACACCGTCAAACCAAAACAATGGAGTTGGTAACTCAACCCAGACCAGAAACTCCCATATGAGCATTGACACACAAAACACTAGTTATAGACAAAATAGAACAGGATCCCAACCTATGGATGTCGGTAATATACAAGAAGATGTAAATTTTGTTCAAACGCCTCAACCTCCAGATTGCCTATAGTAGTTGTAACGATTGGTAACAAAAAAATTAAGTGCCTAATAGATACTGGTTCCGACACCAGTATAATAAAACCAAATATCCTGGAAAAATATTTTTCTGAAGAAAAACTCCCAAATCCCCTATGGTATAGAACAATAAATGGAATAAATCAAGTCACTTACCAAATTATCACTCCAATACCTAGAGAATTTAATGTCTCAGGTACCTTCTCATGGAAGGTAATTAACTTTCATAGCAAAAATTACGAAGCTATAATAGGCCAAAATTTTCTCATCCCTCTTAAAGCTAAGATTGATGAAGAGAATAAGTCTATTAACATATTAGGAACCACCACACATTTCGAGAATTTTAGTCCGTATAAAGATCAGGAAATTAGTGTACTTGAATTTAGTGATATAAAAAATCTAGACCTAAATCATTTAAATCGGGAAGAAAAAGAATCGATAACAGATCTATTACAAGACTTTAGCGAACTTTTTTTCAAGGAAGGGGATAAACTTTCTTGTACTCATGAAATAAAGCACGAAATAATAACAACAAACGACCGACCAATCCACTCTAAAATTTATAGATACCCTCAAGCTCATTTAATTGAAATCCAGAAACAGATCAAAGAAATGTTAGACCATAATATAATAAAGGAAAGTAATTCAGCTTATAGCAGTCCTTTGTGGGTAGTGCCAAAAAAATTAGACAAGTCCGGAACTCAAAAATGGCGAATCGTTATTGATTACCGAAGATTGAATGAGGCTACAGTGAGCGATAAATTCCCAATTCCCAATATAGACGGAATTATGGAGAAACTTGGCAAGGCCCAATACTTTTCGTCCATTGATCTTGCCAAAGGCTTTCAACAAATTTTGATGAACGAAGAGGACAGAAAGAAAACTGCATTTTCCACTCCACTAGACCATTACGAATTCTTGCGAATGCCTTTTGGACTTAAAAATGCTCCGTCGACGTTTCAACGTCTCATGAATTCTGTACTTCGGGACTATATAAATAGAATTTGCGTCGTTTATCTCGATGATATCTTAATATTTAGTACCTCATTGTCTGAACACATAGTAAACATAAAAAAAATATTCCAAAAACTAAAGGAAGCCAAGCTAAAGATTCGACTAGAAAAATGTAGTTTCCTAAAAAAAGAAACCGATTTCTTAGGGCATTTGCTTACACCTGAAGGTGTTAAGCCGAACCCAACTAAAGTTGAAGTAATTCGAAATCTAAAATTGCCCTCTACCCAGAAACAAATTAAGTCCTTCTTGGGTATTACGGGTTTCTACAGGAAATTCATTAAGGACTATTCCAAAATAGCTTATCCAATGGTCGTATATCTGAAAAAAAATGCTAAAATAAATGTTAATGATCCAAATTATATCGTCGCTTTCGAAAAACTAAAGGATATTATAATAAATCCTCCAATATTAAGATATCCCTTATTTAATAAACGTTTTAAGGTTATTACTGACGCTAGCAATTTTGCAATTGGCGCAGTTTTAACACAGGAAGGTCATCCAATTTCGTTCGCTTCACGAACATTAAATGACCATGAAAAAAATTACTCCACTATCAAGAAAGAATTATTGGCGATAGTATGGGGAGTAAAATACTTTAGGCCCTATATTTTTGGAAGGGAATTTGATCTACAATCTGATCATCAACCACTGAAGTGGTTGCAAGCCAAAAACTCTGGTAAGGATATCAACCCTAGATTGCAGAGATGGCTAGTACAATTAGGAGAATATGATGCAAGAATAGATTATATAGCAGGAAAGGAAAATAAAATTGCTGATTTTCTAAGTAGATTAAACACAGAAACTAATGAAATCAATTGCTTAACTAACGAAAGACTTAAAGGAGACTATAATTATAGGACAGAATCAGAAGTACCACCAGCAGACTTCCGAGTAAATGTAATAATTAAAGAATGTGGTTACCAAAGTGAGGATGAATGCAATGAAATAAATAATGGGGAAGACTTAGAATCTCTTGAAGTTCAAACTAGTCATTCTCAAGAAGACAACTCAATGTTAAGGTTTAGTGATAGTAACCACAATGAATTAACTGAAACTATTCACTCCCAGGCGGAAAATTTCAATGATCATTTCACAATTCTCGACACGATTGTGAATCGATTTAAAAAACAAATAATTTTAGTTGAAAGTAAAGAAGTTGAAGCAATAAATATTTTTAACAACAAACGAGTTTTTATTGATAAGCAGGATATTTTTTCTGATAACGTTATCAACATAGTCCGAAGACATATTGATAAAGGAAAAGTCGGACTATACTCCGAACTCACTGATCATGAGTTCAATAAATTGCAACAAATTTTACTTGGAACATACTCCAATAGTAAACAAATTTGTTTCGTGAAATGCAGCTATTTCGCTAAAGACATACAAAACGAAAGTGAACTAAAGAGGCAAATATCATTTTTTCATAAAAATGAGACGGGACACTCAGGAATTATTCCGACTTATGTAGGAATGAAACGTAAGGTTTACCACCCACACTTAAAAATCAAAATACATGAGATAATTAATAACTGCGATATTTGCAACGGTGGGAAATATGACCGAAATCCTATTAAAGCTAAATTCAAATTTACGCAAACTCCTACAACTACAAACGAAATTGTGCATGTTGACTCATATGTTAACAGCAAACAATCCTTTATCATATTCATTGATAAGTTCTCCAAATTCGCGGTGTGTTTCCATCTTAACGATAGAAACAGTCTAACAATTGTTGATAAAATAAGAGAATACCTTGCAATAAAAGGTACTGTGAAGAAATTCGTATTTGATAACGAATTCAATTCAATAAACGTGAGACAATTTCTGAATAATGAAAATATAGAGTTCCATGCGACTAAACCTAATAGTCATACTGGTAATTCTGATATTGAAAGACTCAACAATACAATTACCGAAAGAATTCGTGTCCTAAATTTAGAAGAAAAGCTTCCAATTACTTCACAAATGTCGAAAGCTATTAGATTCTATAACAATACTTTTCATTCAACAATAAAGGCAACCCCATTCGATGTAGAACAACGTAATGTTAGCCACAATATAATCAAACAAAGAATCGATACAATGAAAAATAAAGTTTTGAATAAACGTTACCACAATAGGGAAGATTATACTGAACATAGACGGGAAGGTTACATTAAAAATTATAAAAGTGTTCGCCACAAAGAAGAACCTAAGTTTATAAAAAGAAAATTAGAAAACATTTGCACCTCAAATATAAAAAGATCATATAAATTTACAGATCCTAACATTCACGATGATGCTGACGATACTCATAGCAGAAACTCAAGGAACATTGCAAGTTAACAAAATTATGGAAGAAACTGGCTACACTCAAATTAGATTACGTGAAGTAGAAATAATCAATGAAACGATGACAGTAATACATATAATAGATCCGAATGAAATAAACGTAATAATTTCACAAATTGAGGAAAATATTCAGAATTTAGATCTTATCAATAAAGACTTGTTATATAAAGAGTTGAATATATTTAAATCCAAGGTTAAATAAATCACTCCTTCATCAAACAATCTTAGGCAGAAGCGAGGTTTGTTGAACATCGTCGGAACAACGTATAAGTGGCTGTTCGGTACTATGGACGACGATGACCGCCAGGAAATTTTAGAACATTTGCGAATTACGGACGCCAACAATCACAATGCTATCACGACAGTAAATAAACAAATTCAAATAAACCAACATTTCAATGAAACTATAATTTTACTTAAAAAGAACGTAGAAGAAGACAGAATGAAAATAAAAAAATCTTTTGAAGAAATTAAAACTAGGAACAACGAGCTTGTAAAATATCTCTTATATCTCGACCAAATGCAAAAAATTAGATTTTTAGAGAATAGAATCAGTCATATACAAGACAATATATCAGCGGCTAGACATAAGATCTTACACCCAAGCATACTGACTACTGAAGAAATAGAATGTTATAATATTGATTTTTATAAATTAAAACTGTTAAAACTGGGCATTATGGAATATAAAAAATCTATGTTAATTATTGCCATTAAGATACCAATAAATTTTATTAAAACTTATATAAAAGCCATAATACCAATACCAAATAAGGAATTCATGGAAATAAATGTAAAACCTGAATATGTTGTAGAAATAAATGACATTATATATACTTATGAAGAAGAAATAGATTTGAAAAATTTAAAAGAAAGCCAAAACTGTATTTACTACCAAAATTGTATACTTAAGTTTAATAACGAACTCGAAATATTAACTATAGATGAGGAAACTTTTGTAGTGAAAAATGCATACAATGAAACAATCATTCAGAATTGCGATGATAGAAAGATAATTTTGAACAAAAATTACCTAATTTCAATTTATAATTGTCAAATTAAAATAAAAAAATATATTTTCCAGAATAAAAAAGTAACTGTACAAGACAAATTTCAATAATATTGCAATAAAAAATTTTGAAAATATAAACCAAATAGAAGAACTAAAGTTTCATCGCAATGTATCTTACGGAATAAGTACAACTTTAATTTTTATAATAATAATTGTTATAACTGTAATAATTTTTTGTATGAAAAGAAAAAACCAAATTAATGTTGTAAACACTGTTCAGAGAAGAATGTCTGAAGACATAAGTTTAAACGAATTATTAAGAAAATATGAAACAAAATAAGGAGATACAGGAGTATCTCTAATCAAGGGGTGGAGGAGTTACGTCCCCATACCCTACATACATATAAATACATATATATAAATAACATAAACAAATTTCAAGTCTGATTTGCAAAAGCGTTATCGCTTTGTTTATGCTATTGCATGCCAGACGGTTTCAGGTTCATTTTTATTCCCAGAGACAAAATCTGCAGGGTTGCATATTTTGTCAAACTAAGCTTGAACCTTAGCGTTCATAAAGCAAAATATATATAATTAGTCTTAAGATTCATTCAAAACAATAAAGTTCAGTTTTTAAAAATTGCTTTAGTTTTTATTCGAGCCTTCAGCTCATAATTCGCGCACCTTGACTTTTTAACACTTTCGGATTTTGGACCACTCTAATACATATGTATATACGTACGTATGTATATACGTACATATATATACTTGTATATGTACATATGAGTAATTTATATATATGTATTAGGGTGGGCCGATTTGAAAACTGATCTCGGCTACCCCCCTATGAGAAAGTTCATTCAATTCTATGAATATTATCCCAAGGAACTATACCTCTGCGTTCAACTTTAGTTCGGCGCATTTTTGATCGAAAATTTTACCTTTTAGTAATTTTTTTTTTATTTTCATACTAAATTTTAAAAATTTTTATGAAGACAAAAGTAATGTCATTATATTATTTGACTGGTATTCTGTCAGTTATCAATTAAATTAGGTTTTGTTTACATACAAACGTTACTTGGTGGTGAGGAATTGATGCTATATATTTAAAAAAGTGATATGGGTCAAATTGCCGATTATTATGACCAACTTTCAAAATAAACGATCCATATTTTTGGATAAATTTTTTCAAACAAAACACCAACCTTGGCTGAAAGTTCATTCAATTCTATGAATATTTGCACAAGGAACCATACCTCTACGTTCAACTTTAGTTCGGCGCATTTTTGATTGAAAATTTTACCTTGCGTTTAATATTTATTTTTATGCTTAATTTTCAAAATTCTTATAGAAACAAAAGTAATATCATAATATGGTTTGGCTGGTATTCTGTCAGCAATCAAAAAATTGGGTTCTGTTTTTATGGAAAGTTTACTTGATAGCGTAGAATTGATTATATTTTTAATTTTACAGAACAATATACCAAAAATCTATGTAAAAATATGACTCGTTTATTTTGAAATCGGTTATTTGACCGATATAATTTTTTGGAATACATATAATCATTTCCACGCTATCATGTAAACTTTTCGTAAAAACAGAACCTAATTTTACTGATTACTGAAAGAATACCAGCAAAAACATATTATGATATTACTTTTGTCTCTATAAGAATTTTGAAAACTAAGCATAAAAATAAATAGTAAACGCAAGGTAAAATTTTCAATTGAAAATGCGCCGAACTAAAGTTGAACGGAGAGGTATGGTTCCTTGGGCAAATATTCATAGAATTGAATGAATTTTCAGCCTAGGTTGGTGTTTTGTTTGAAAAAATTCATCCAAAAATATGAATCGTTTATTTTGAAAGTCGGTCATAATAATCGGCTATTTGACCCATATCACTTTTTTAAATATATAGCATCAATTCCACACTATCAAGTAAACTTTTTATGTAAACATAACCCAATTTAATTGATTACTGACAGAATACCAGCCAAACCATATAATGACATTACTTTTGTCTTTATAAAAAATTTTTAAAATTTAGTATGAAAATAAAAAAAAAATTACTAAAAGGTAAAATTTTCGATCAAAAATGCGCCGAACTTAAGTTGAACGTAGAGGTATAGTTCCTTGGGCAAATATTCACAGAATTGAATGAACTTTCACATAGGGGGGTAGCCGAGGTCGATAAAATTTCGTCCATACAATTTGGCCCACCCTAACCCGATCAAAAAAACTTGTCAAGTTCTTGTCATTGTATCAGAAATGTATATCAAAATGGTATCAAAAATTTATCAGCCGCTGATATCCTTTTTTTGTATATCATTTTGGGCGTTAGGAAATAACGCCCAAGGAAATAACGCCCAAAAAAAAAACGAAATAACGCCCAAAAATAAAATGACGTAATAACGCGTTATTTCCTTGGGCGTTATTTCCTAACGCCATCATTTTGATATATTTTTGACATCATTGAAAAACATGTCAATTTTGTATCAGAAATGTATATCAAAATGATATCAAAAATTTATCAGCCGCTGATATCAACTTTGTATCAGAAATGTATATCAAAATGATATCAAAAATTTATCAGCTGCTGATATGAGGAATTCTCAAAAATTGTGGAATTCTACAGTTTTTGAGGCACATTCACCAAACTTGGTGGAGAGGTCACTTTTTATATAAGAATCAAAAATTGGAAGGGTGCACGTCAAAAAAAAAAAGTAAAAAAAGTTACGCATATATAAATGAAGCAAAACACGTCAAGTGTACCAGCTGAAAATTTTTTTGTCTCCGATTTCGCTCAAATTTGGCAATATAGTAGTCCTGATATACAAAAACAATATTCCGGGAGGAATTGGTCCTAGTACCATTTATTGTTAAAATACAGGGTGTTGAAGTTGGCGTTTTTAGTGATTTTCATGAAAAGGTGTTTTTTCAAAAATTTAGAGCTTACACCAAAGTTTGTAAAGTAACTTGTCTCATTCATTTTTAAATGTTCTTCTTATAAAAAAATATTACATGGTGAAAAAAATTTTTTCACCGAAATATTTTAAACTTAAAAATACTTTTGAATTTTTTTTTAAAAAAACCCCCCTTAAATTTTTTTTAAAAGTACTTCAAATTAAAGCATAATTTAAAAGCTTTAAAATGATGTGTGACTCAAGATGGTATTCGTTCGTTGGATGAGAGTTTTTGGCTTTTAAACGCCCACAGCAGGCAAAACTCTTTGTTTACTCAAGAGGAAGGCATCTTACGAAAAAAGCGTTTAAAAGCCAAAAACTCTCATCCAACGACCGAATACCATCTTGAGTCACACATCATTTTAAAGCTTTTAAATTATGCTTTAATTTGAAGTACTTTTAAAAAAATTTTAAGGGGGGTTTTTTTAAAAAAAAATTCAAAAGTATTTTTAAGTTTAAAATATTTCGGTGAAAAAAAATTTTTTTCAACACGTAATATTTTTTTATAAAAAGAACATTTAAAAGTGAATGGGACAAGTTACTTTACAAACTTTGGTGTAAGCTCTAAATTTTTGAAAAAACACCTTTTCATGAAAATCACTAAAAACGCCAACTTCAACACCCTGTATTTTAACAATAAATGGTACTAGGACCAAATCCTCCCAGAATATTGTTTTTGTATATCAGGACTACTATATTGCCAAATTTGAGCGAAATCGGAGACAAAAAAATTTTCAGCTGGTACACTTGACGTGTTTTGCTTCATATATATATGCGTAACTTTTTTTACTTTTTTTTTTTGACGTGCACCCTTCAAATTTTTGATTCTTATATAAAAAGTGAACTCTCCACCAAGTTTGGTGAATGTACCTCAAAAACTGTAGAATTCCACAATTTTTGAGAATTCCTCATATGTCAAATTTTACGTTTTCGTTTGTGGATTCTATGGAAAGATAACTTTAGAAGACAAACGCGCAGTCAATTTTAGTGTAAAAGAAGTGAATTTTCTACTGAAATTAGTGAAAAGCACACAAATATAATTGAGTGCAAAAAACCGACACTCCCTTCAGTTGTTGTATACAGCCTGTGGTTGGGAAAACAAAAGCTATGGAAAGCGGACGCGCAGCCGATTTTAGTAAGTGAATTTTCTCATGAAATAAGTGAAAAAGCACAAACATATAATTGAGTTAAAAAAACCGACACTTCATTCATTTGCTGCATGCGGGCAATTTCTAAAAACTTGTTGCCGACGATCAAATACAATATTGCAAAATTTCAAAGACTCAAACCCGATCAAAAAAACTTGTCAAGTTCTTGTCATTGTATCAGAAATGTATATCAAAATGATATCAAAAATTTGTCAGCGGCTGATATCCATTTTTTGTATATCATTTTGATATATTTTGATATCATTGAATGACATGTCAATTTTGTATCAGAAATGTATATCAAAGTGATATCAAAAATTTGTCAGCGGCTGATATCCATTTTTTGTATATCATTTTGATATATTTTTGATATCATTGAATGACATGTCAATTTTGTATCAGAAATGTATATCAAAATGATATCAAAAATTTGTCAGCGGCTGATATCCATTTTTTGTATATCATTTTGATATATTTTTGATATCATTGAATGACATGTCAATTTTGTATCAGAAATGTATATCAAAATGATATCAAAAATTTGTCAGCGGCTGATATCCATTTTTTGTATATCACTTTGATATATTTTTGATATCATTGAATGACATGTCAATTTTGTATCAGAAATGTGTATCAAAATGATATCAAAAATTTATCAGCCGCTGATATCAATTTTGTATCAGAAATGTATATTAAAATGATATCAAAAATTTATCAGCTGCTGATATGTCAAAATTGACGTTTTCGTTTGAGGATTTTATGGAAAGATACCCGATCAAAAAAAGTATATCAAAAATATATCAAAATGATATCAAAAATTTGTCAGTGACATACAAAATTTTGATAAAAAAAGGATATCACAGTGATATACGGAATGTAACGCTTTTTGTATATCACCATGATATCAAAAAAAGATATCAAAATGATATCAAAAAAAGATATCAAAATGATATCAAAAAAAGATATCAAAATGATATCAAAAAAAGATATCAAAATGATATCAAAAAAAGATATCAAAATGATACAAAAATGACAACCAATTTTGGGTCCGATAACTAAAGTGACGCAGATTATGGCCAAATTTTACAATATTGTGGTTAATCGTCGTCAACTAGTTTTTTTTTGTACTCAATTATATTTTTCATATGCTTTTTCACTAATTTCATGGCAAAACTCACTTCTTACTAAAATTGGCTGCTCGTCCGTTTTCCATACTTTTAGTTTTCCCAACCACAGGCCGCATGCAGCAACTGAATGGAGTGTCGGTTTTTTTGCACTCAATTACATTTTTGTGCTTTTCACTAATTTCATTAGAAAATTAACTTATTCACTAAAATTGGCTGCGCGTTCGTCTTCTATAATTATCTTTAAATAAAATTCACAAACGAAAACGTAAAATTTGACATATCAGCAGCTGATAAATTTTTGATATCATTTTGATGTACATTTCTGATACAAAATTGATATCAGCGGCTGATAAATTTTTGATATCATTTTGATATACATTTCTGATACAAAATTGACATGTCATCCAATGATATCAAAAATATATCAAAATGATATACAAAAAATGGATATCAGCCGCTGACAAATTTTTGATATCATTTTGATATACATTTCTGATACAAAATTGACATGTCAATCAATGATATCAAAAATATATCAAAATGATATACAAAAAATGGATATCAGCGGCTGATACATTTTTGATATCATTTTGATATACATTTCTGATACAATGATAAGAACTTGACAAGTTTTTTTGATCGGGTTAGGGTGGGCCAATTTGTATGGACGAAATTTTATCTCGAAAAGTAATGATCTGATTGGAAAAGTTAAAAGGTAAGATATAATAAGGAAGATAATGGCTATCCGTTAACGTTAACAAAAGTCAAATAAACTACCTCCTGGATCTGCACCATATATTTAAAAATAGCGCTTTTTGAATTTTAAAGCAAAGACAGCATGGATCATATACCTGATGGAGAAAATCGGGTGCCAAATTCGGATTCAGCGACCATAAATTACCCAAAACCATTATAGAGATCTCATTAAAAATTGTTTTCTCTCAATTTGCTACACTGAGATATCATATTCTATATGAAAAATGTCTGCGCGCCATTAAGCAAATATTCATAGCATTGTCATAAATGGTTTGCACAAAAATTTTTTTTTGTAGATAAATAAATGAATGTTTTTCCTATCATACCCTTGTCGTTTCTGTTTTCAAATCATATGAGAAGTTCAGTTATCTTGCAATTGCATATTTCAAAATGCATTTTTAATTAGTAAAAAAAATTAAAAAAAAATTTTGACGCCACTAAATTTTGTGCGCGTAGCATTTGCAGATATACTGAGAGAAAAATTTTTCAATTCCATTAAGTATTTACTGAGCAATAGCAAATACAAGAAAACAACTCACGAAAGTTCTACTGTACGCACCTCATAGAAAAATTAAAATTTTGGAAAAATTTAAACGCCAAAAAATTTCTGATCCTTAAAAGTTCCCGATAAGGAGAAAAAAAATTTACATTTCGAAAAGTCCGTTTTACATGGCTCAGTTGAAAAAATTTGACTCATACATATATGTATATATAAGAGGTATCGTTTCCGCACCATCCATTTTTAAAAAAATCGGTTTTTTCGTATTTAAGAAAAACACAAACAAGAACCGGAAACAGCAATAGTCATTATAGATGTGATTTTTGATGCTTAATCCGAACCCGGTTTTAGAATTGCTCTATTACGTCTGGACTTTGAGATATCCTTACATAAATGTTTAAAGGACGCCACTTTTTTTCCTATTTTTGAAGTTATATAACAAGATAAGGTAATATTATGCCGTAAAATCTGGTATGACAGTTAATAGCCCTAGCTTTTTTCCTGAAAACTCAATCAAACCGATAATGATATCTTTTTTTTGTCGGAGATATCTTTACCTAAAAAGATAAAAAAGTGCGAAAACACGATTTTTGTCTGTTTTGGATGATATATGCAGGACACACAAAATTTTTCTGTGAACCTTTATTACCAGAAGCATTTAGTACTTTCTTTTGGCTTTAAATTGAACTATCGAATGTTCATCTGCAATATTTTTCTACAAAGTTATGACCATTTAAAAATTACATTGTGAAGTGCAAACTCACAGGGCACGGAGTGCCTTAACCCGTTCTAAATCGAACGTCGTAGCACATCAAATTTTTTTCCAGATTCTGTTTACTTATCGTTCAAATGATGTATAAAAAAATTTTCATTCGTGACTCCTCGACTAAATTTTGAGATAATCGCTTTTTCAATTGGGGCATTTTCCCATACAAAAAGAAAAACCAAAATTTTTTTAACTACATTAAACCAAATTCAAAATAATCACAATCGATGTGTTTTGCAATGCTTAACGCGAATCCAACCTCAGAATTGCTCAATCGTGTATAGTTTATGAGACATTGTAACCTAAAGACCAAAAAAGTCGTTTTTTGCCATTTTTGAAGCTATGTAACTATGTAACATATCATTTATTCGTCAAATATGGCTTATATACTTGAAAGCCTTAATCTGTTCCTTTAAAACCTAATTTAAATTATATTTATATCTTCATGCTTCTAAGGGATATCGTAGACCGAGATATTGGCTAAACGGGTTTTTTGCACTTTTGTGTCTTTTAGGTTAGGATATCTTTGAGGAAAAAAAAGGTATCAACATAATTTAAATTAGGTTTTAAAGGCAAAGATTAGGACTTTAAAGTTGCTTACCAGATTCAACGAAATTAAAATTTCTTTTACATTTTAAACATGTTAAACATGTACTAAAATTTCATAACTCAGCCGTATGCCATACACGTAACAACAACACTCGGTCAAACGGCTGAATTTAGAAGTAGTCGGTTCGTTGAACATTTTTAAAATGTGAAAGAAATTTTAATTTCGTTAAATCTGGTAAGCAACTTTAAAGTCCTAATCTTTGCCTTTAAAATCTAATTTAAATTGTGTTGATACCTTTTTTTCCAAAAAGATATCTTAACCTAAAAAGACACAAAAATGCAAAAAACCCGTTTTGACAATATTTCGGTCTGCGATATCTCTTAGAAGCATGAAGATATATATAGTTAAGATATATATGTTACATAGTTATATACAGTGGCGGATTAACCCAAAGGCACCAGTAGGCACCTGCCTAGGGCGGCAGATTTTGGGGAGGCGGCAAATTTTCGGAGTGATAAAAAAAAAAATTATAATTTAAGTATTGAACTTGATTTTATTTTACCTAAATGTTACTTTAAAAACATTTAAATTCGGTACTATTTATGCAATACTAATGGACGATTTAACCAATTAAAAACAACCATGTGGTGTACCATACGGTTAAATTAAGACGATTATAAAAGATATTAAAGAAAAGTTTACTCAATGCCCAGGGCGGCACACTTACGGGGCGGCAAAATGGACTTTAGGGGGCGGCAAAATGAGTGATTCATATAGATATTGTTTTATAAGACCAAAGGACTATAAGCTTAAGAACTCTTATCAAATGCAAAATGGACTATAGGGGGCGGCAAAATATGTGATTGAAATAGATATTGTTCTATAAGACTAAAGTTCTATAAGCTTAAGAACTCTTATCAAATGCAAAATGGACTGTAGGGGGTGGCAAAATGGACCTAAGGGGGCGGCAAAATGAGTGATTGAAATATATATTGTTCTATAAGCTCAAGAACTCTTATCAAATGTAAAATGGACTGTAGGGGGCGGTGAAATATGTGATTGAAATAGATATTGTTCTATAAGACCAAATGACTATAAATGGTGGAGCTAAGTGGTAAATTTTTGCAGAGAAATGTTAACTAACTATTTGTCAAAGACTGTGTGTGAAGGGTTTATAGAACTTCTGGCAGACAAAGTTCGTACAGCTAAATACTATTCAATAATTGTTGATTCTAGTCCTGATATATCCCACGCTGATCAACTGACTTTAATAATAAGATATGTACAAAATGATGGAGTTCCAAAAGAACGATTTATCAAATTCATTGAAAATGTAGGTCATGAAGGAGAAGAAATTACAAAAGCAGTTTTAACTGCATTGGAATCATATGGACTAGATATTAATAATTGTAGGGGACAATCATTCGACAACGCTCCAAATATGACAGGAATTTACAAAGGTGTACAAACGCGAGTTCAAGAAATTAATTCTTATGCCAACTTCGTTCCTTGCTCTGGACATTCTTTAAATTTGGTTGGTACAAATGCTGTTAAATGTTGTAGTTTCATCATCTCCTCATCGGTGGAATATATTGGAGTCATGTGCACAATCAACAATATCATTAAAAACTCTTTCCAAAACAAGATGGTCGGCTCATGGTGATGCGGTTCGTGTTCTCTGTGAACATTAACCCAACATATGCAAAGCTCTTGAAGCCATTGAAAATGATTCAAGGGAAAAAGGTGAAGTACGATGTGAAGCTCAAGGTATAAGAAATAAATTAGAAACATTCAAAACATCATTTCTTTTGTGTATGGCTGTGATCATCTCACTTTTTTCGAAATTTGCAGTTGGGTTCTCTGATTTTTATAAAAATTCACAGAGATGTTCTAAGTGCTAAGCATGGAGACCTCTCATTATTAGTTTTGCGAAAAATAATTTTTTTTCCAAGTTATGGGCATGGAACTTCAGAGTGTCCAAGTGGTGTTTTTGCGAAAAATCGATGCAATTTTTTTTTTCTAAGTCCCGCCATTTTGTCAAAAATAAATTTTTTTAATTTTTGTTTTCGGATTCTTGTAGCATTTTAAACGTTAATTTATTTCCGAAAACAAAAATTAAAAAAATTTATTTTTGACAAAATGGCGGGACTTAGAAAAAAAAATTGCATCGATTTTTCGCAAAAACACCACTTGGACACTCTGAAGTTCCATGCCCATAACTTGGAAAAAAAAATTTTTTTTCGCAAAACTAATAATGTGAGGTCTCCCTGCTAAGCACTTAGAACATCTCTGTGAATTTTTATAAAAATCAGAGAACCCAACTGCAAATTTCGAAAAAAGTGAGATGATCACAGCCGTATATGGAATTTCGTATTGAAAAAAGTTAACGCCGTTAGCACGATTTTGCAAGAAGTCAAAACAAACCTGGGGAATTTAAGTTTTGTAATCTCTAATTAAGTCAATCAATTCTAACGTCAAATTTAATTAAGTTTTAAATTATTTTTAATTAGTTGTTTTACATTGTTCAATCAAATTTATTTATTCCACATGCTATTGTAATGTATTAAAGTGACTTATGCTGTCATTATAAGGTTCTTTGTAATCTTTAGCATAAGGATTTATATCAATTAATAATAATAAATAAATAAATAAATAAATAAAGTGGTTGAACTGTACGTTGGCTTAAACAGTATAATTCAAGCTACTCGTGACGAATTTGATCTGTGTGAAAAAAAAAGCTCTGGAGATATCTGTCATTCAGGAATACAAAACGGTTTCTTCAAGAAAAAGAACGCGTGCATTGCAGTTTGGTGAAACAAGAGATGAGGAAACTAGTGGCAGAGATAATTTAAGAATTTCTACATTTAATGTAATTTTAGATCAGCGGATCTGTGACTTAAAAATAAGATCTGTGTCATATGTGAAAGCTCTGGAAAAATTTGGCGGTCTAATTGATATGGCAACCTTGGGAAATAATGAACTGCGCGAAAAAGCGGAAACATTACGAAAAAATTTTGCCTGAATATTTAGAAAAATCAATAAGCGACGAACTTATCCAGTTCAAATCTTATTGTGCTGAAAAAGCTGTAACATAAAATTTGCCTCAGGATTTGCTTCAAATTCTTCGGAGAAATGATCTCTGCACATTGTTCTCAAATGTTGACATTGCGTGTACAATGTACATCAATGTACACCAATTTCCAATTCAACTGCTGAAAGGTCTTTCTTTGTTTTAAAGCGAGTCAAAAATTACTTAAGATCAACAATAGGAGAAAGTAGATTGAGTGCACTTGCTATTTTAACAATTAGTGGAGTGCCTGGGGCTTTTAACCTAGGATTTCTACAAGACCGAATGAATTTATATGGTTGGGATGGGATTTTGTTTTAAATGCCATAAAAAAAAAGTTTACCCAAAATTTTTTTGTGCTTTTGATTTGTGTATTAACTATAAAAAGTTAGTATAACACTACATTAAAAATAATTGTAACAATTTGCAAACCATTTTTATTAAACTAATTTGAGGTCGCTGAACTCGAAAAACGCAATTTTTTTTTTCCTTCTAACCGTTCCCGAGTTATTCTGCCATTTTTATTTTCGAGATTATAGCATCATATGTATGTATGTATGTATTCTCCTTTAACTCCTAGGAGGAGCATAGGGCCAATATGAAATCTCTCCATTTGTCACGATCCCTTGCGATGACTTTGATCTCTTGCCACGATTTTCCCGATTCTTGGATTTCCTTTTTCAACGACCTTTTCCAGTTGGTTTTGGGTCTACCACGTCCTCTACTGCCTTGTGGATTCCACTCAAGGGCCTGGCGACAAACTTCGCTGTGTGGTTTCCGGAGAGTGTGACCAATCCATCCCCATTTGCGCAGCTTGATCTCGTTTGCTATAGCCTTCTGTTTGCATTTTTGATGTAGCTCGGCATTTGATATAGTGCGAGGCCACCAAACCTTTAGTATACGCCTTAAGCATTTGTTGACGAATACTTGCAGCTTGTTTGTTAGTTGTTCAGTAACAAGCCATGTTTCGCACCCATATAACAAAACCGATTTCACATTCGAATCAAAAATGCGCACTCTCGTTTTGGTGGATATAACGGATGAAGACCATATTTTGTTCAGTTGAGCAAACGCGCCTTTTGCTTTTGCTATTCTTGAGTTGATATCCTCTTTTGCTCCACCATCCATGGAGATAATGGTGCCTAGATACGTGAAGCTATCGACGTTTCCGATGTCATCACTGCCAGCTTTAAACGTGATGTCATTGCTTGCGTTTAGCTTCATGCTTTTAGTCTTGGATACGTTGATTTTTAGGCCGGCCTTTTGTGATTCCAAGACAAGGTCTTCAATTTTGCTTTGCATATCTGAATGTTTGGACGATAAGAGGCAGATGTCGTCAGCGTAGTCGAGATCTTCCAGATGTTCGGTAAAGTTCCATTGAATACCCCTTTTGGCCTTATTAAGAGCTTTATCTAGGATATCATCAAGAACGATGAGGAAGAGTGATGGTGATAGTAAACACCCCTGCCGTACGCCTGAATTAGTGGTGAATGTCGGTGACAACAACCCGTTGTGTAACACACTGCATTTAAAGCCTTCATATTGTGCACGTACTAAGTTTATGGCCTTTGCGGAAATACCTCTTCGTTGCAGTGACGCCCAGATGTTTTCTCGGGAGACACTGTCAAAGGCATCATATAAGTACATCAATATATTTGTATAACGCCAAATCCGATCGATTTTATTTTACCACGATTACAAAGAATGACTAATGGCGTTTCTAACGGGTATACCAATGATTATGCTCCGAATAAAATTAACTGAATTATAGCACGAAAAACTTAGATTTTTTAAAAAAAATTTTAAATTTTTCATACCAACGTCAAATGAAAAACTTAGTTTTCGCATATATTTATTTAAAAAAAAATTTTTTAACAATTTTATTCAATGGCACATTTAATTTCAAACACTTTAAGCTAACTTTGAGCAAAATCGAATGAAATCTCGGGAAGATATTAAGGTTTTAGTGCAATGAAGGCATATCGTTTTCTTTCAAAAATTTATATTTTTGATGCAATTGCAACCCGGTCCGAAATGTTCTTCTACAAAAAATGATGAGAGCTTCTTTAAAATGTTCAATGAGTGTAGAATGGCCGATGTGGAAGCTGAAAAATTGGATCTGTTGACTTAGGCTGAACATTTTGAAAATGCTCTGGACAACTTCTCATCATTCTTATTGCACCAAATCCTTAATATCTTCAAGAAATCGAATTCGATTTTGCTCAAACTAGGCTTAAAATGTTTGGAATTGAATTTGCCATTGAATAAAATTTTTAAAAAAATTTTTTTCAAATAAATAAATGCGAAAAACTAAGTTTTTCATTTGATATTGATATGAAAAATTTTTTAAAATTTTTAAAAAATCTGAGTTTTTCCTGCTATAACTCAGTTAATTTTGTTCGGAGCATAATCATTGGTATACTCGTTAAAAGAGCCATTACTCACTCTTTGTAAGCGTTGTAAAATAAAATCGATCGGACTTGGCGTTCTACAAACATATTGATGTATATGAAGCTATAACCTCGAAAATATAAATGTCCGAATAACTCGGGAACGGTCCAAAGAAATAAAAAATAAGTGGGTTTTTCGAGTTCAGCGACTCCAAATTAGTTTAGAAAAAATAGTTTGCAAAATGTTACATCTATTTTGGATTTAGTGTTGTATTAACTTTTTATAGTTATTGCTTAAATAAAGAAAAAATCAATTGCACAAAAAAATTTTTGGTAAACTTTTCTTTTTATGGTTTAAGAAACAAAATCCCACCTCAACTATATAAATTCATTCACTCTAATAAATATCCTAGGTTAAAAGTCTCAGATACTCCACTAATCGTAAAACACATTTAAAATTACTATTTTTATCTCTGTAACGGGTACTTTTAGAGAAAAATTCTAGTAAACTTCTTCGCAATTGAAGTTGTTTCCAACACCGACTACGGTGTTTTGTCCAAAAAGGCAAAACGAAGAGACCTACTGCGTTTAACTTTTCATAAAACTATGTTCATTTTCAAATCGCGATATCTCATGAACGGTAAGTCGGACGGAAAAAGTGTTGGTAAAGACATTCATAGAGATTAACATGTTCTGCAAAATCCAAGAAAAAAATTTTTTCTGCGGCATATCGTTTCGGAATATTTTGCAAAAACAGTTTTTTTCTAAATTTTAAGTTTGTCAAAAGATATCTCCTAAACTTTAAGTCGTACAAAAAAAAAAAACCAAATGTTGTTTGTAGAACAAACAATTCCCTATAAGCTGGTATTTTTGTTTTATTGCTGCGACGCTCCGTTCATGTATTATCACAATTTAAAAGAAAAAATCAGTTTTAAAAACTTCGAAAAACATTCCAGGTAAATCTACCAAATGACCGCACTCCAAAAAAGATCACAACTTTTTAATAGGTAAACTTTTTTATTTATATTTTAAGCTAAGCATTCCACTTTTAATAATTAAATTTCATGCGGTCTTGTAGAAGTCCTACGTATACAGTGTTTTTAACTCCCTGGGAACTCTACTAAATAGAAAATGATATTTTGCTTAAATTAGATTGTGAGGATATTATTCACCAATTTGCACTTAGCAAAATAAGACGAAAAAATTTTTAATCAATAAATAAACGATGGATTTCAATATACAAAGTATTGAAGTGATAATGTAGCCTATTTATTTGGTTTTATTACACCACGACTCGACGTGCAATTATTTATGTTGTAATTTATAAAATTTTTTTATCTAAATTTCTTCAGGCTCTAGGTCAATTCCAAATAAAACTCTTTTTTGTTTTAATGAAATAAATTTGTTTTTGTTTAATTTTTTCAATATTTCGAACTCCTTCGGTGTTCGTCTTCAGGAAAGAATTTTACACTAAAATTATAATTTATAAAACAATAAAAAACACAAATTAACACAAATTTATAATTTAACAATATTAAGAATTTTTAAATTTATATAAATTGAAAAATACAGCTTACATTGAGTAACAATTATACCCGCGTTTAGTGAGTGTCGTCTGTAACATTTCTATTGTGTATCTTTTTGTAGTTTGTCTCTTCCCAACAGAAAATTTCGATGCGCATCCCCAAGATGCAATAGCGATGCGCGTCCTTCTCGCATCTAAAGAGCTGATTTGTATGCGCATATTTTCTGCGCTATAGGTAGCGAGAGCGAAGCGCATCCAAAGAGCATTTCTGAATGCGAGAGCGATGCGCATCCAAAGAGCATTTCTGGTAGCGAGAGCGATGCGCATCCAAAGAGCATTTCTGGATGCGAGAGCGATGCGCATCCAAAGATCATTTCTGGTAGCGAGAACGAAGCGCTTTCGGTCACGTATTAACGTACAAAACAAAATAAATCAATAAGTCGTCTTCGTAAGAGCGCGATGATAGAGCAGTGGTCTAGCGACTGGCACTGCGATTGAGAGTTGTAGCAACCGTGAGGTCCTCGGTTCAACTCCGGCCCAGACCTAACACAAAAGTTTTCAACTTGCAATTTTTCAATTAGAATTAATTTAGTATTGTAAAATAAAAATAAATATAATTACATCAAAAAAAAAGAATAATAGTCTGATGTGTCTTGACGAAAGACGTAAAATTTCAATTAAAAATTAATTTTTTAAATATTTTTATTGTCATCCAAAAAGCATCCAAAGAGCATTTCTGAATGCGAGAGCGATGCGCTTTCAAAGAGCATTTCTGGTAGCGAGAGCGATGCGCATCCAAACAGCATTTCTGGATGCGAGAGCGATGCGCATCCAAAGAGCATTTGTGGTAGCGAGAGCGAAGCGCTTCGTTCCAATGGCATGCCAATGTTAATTTCAGCGCTTTTGGCAACGAGAGAGATGCGCTTCACTGCTGCTTTAGAGCGCTTCAGAAGCGCTATTGATGCGCTCCATTCCCTATTGGGTTGTTGCAATATTTTTGTTTCTTCTATGTTGGGAGAGTGTCCCATGGTAGCACAGTGCGCCGCAAGTGCTGTTTTATTGTCCAATAATCCTTTTCTTGTCTTGTAGTCCGATTTGTGTGCAGCTAATCTTGTCCATAGTTTTGATTTTGTTGTTCCAACATATATTTTACTACATATGTTGGATCCGTCTCCATTGCATCCTATCCTGTAAATCAAATTTGATTTGTCTAAATTGTCTAGTTTTGATTTCATGTTTGAGAAAGCAGATAAATGGAATACTACAGTGGCGATAGACAAAATCGAATATGAAACCAAAATGAAAAACATCATAAGTGATATGTGTGCATACAAACGCTTAAAAACCGACCCAACTACAAAATTACAAGGCCGTAATAATATATTAGTGGAAAAACTATACAAAGCGAATATAATTAGAGATACTGACAAATACAGATTAATAACGAACGTAGCTACTGCACCTAGAATTTAGGGCTACCCAAAATGCACAAAGAAGGAAGACCTCTTAGACCTATTTGTTCTTCAATTAACTCGCCATCATACGAACTATGCAAATTTGTGATACAAATTTTAAAGAAAATGACGTTAGATTCCAAATACAACATTAAAGATGCGGTTGAATTTAAGACTCGCGTAAACGACACACACATTTCCGATGACGAAGCATTAATATCGTTTGATGTTATATCATTATTCTCCAGCATCCCGGTTAATGTAGCAATTGACATTATAAGGAAAAAATGGAATACAATAACTAAATATACGGACATAGAAGAAAATTTATTTTTTGACATTTTAACGTTTTGTATCAAAGATAATAGGTATTTTAAATATAAAGACAAAGTCTATGAACAACTTAGAGGAATGCCAATGGGATCTCCAGCATCACCAGTCATCGCAGATATAGTTATGGAGGAACTATTGGACTACACAATGGAAAAATTAAACGTAAAACCCAGACTTTTGACCAAATACGTGGACGACCTTTTCTGTATAATTCAACGCACGGAAGTTGAAGAAACACTGAAAACATTAAACAATTTCCACAGACGAATACAATTTACTTACGAACTGGAGAAAGACAAAAAATTACCCTATTTGGACAAATAATAATAAAAAATGAAAATAAAATAATAATTGACTGGTACCAAAAACCTACAGCATCTGGTCGAATTATAAATTTTCATTCAAAACACCCTAAGCACGTTATAATAAACACCGCAAATAATTTTGTTAGGAGAGTTCTGAAAATAAGCGATAAACAATACCATGGAAAAAACATAAAAAGAATCAGCGAAATACTTCAAAAAAACAGCTTTACATATAAAACTACGATGGACATTATAAAAAACGCGACTAAAACGCTTGATAAATAAATCTTGGATAAACCAGCAAAAATATTCAAGTCATTGGCACATGTTCCGGGCTTTTCTGATAGAATTGTACATTCCGACATTTACGATAAAAATAAAATCAGCATCGCTTTAAAAACTAATAACACTTTAAAACAACTATTCGCAAACACGAAATCAAAACTAGACAATTTAGACAAATCAAATTTGATTTACAGGATAGGATGCAATGGAGACGGATCCAACAAATGTAGTAAAATATATGTTGGAACAACAAAATCAAAACTACGGACAAGATTAGCTGCACACAAATCGGACTACAAGACAAGAAAAGGATTATTGGGCAATAAAACAGCACTTGCGGCGCACTGTGCACCAAGAGACAAACTACAAAAAACGATACACAATAGAAATATTACATATAATCAACACTCCATCGAACATAAGGCTAAACTACAAAACAGACACCGAAAAATGCGCGCAAACATACAGACACATAATCACGAAACATAACAAAACAACAAGTTAAAAATTATGCGTCACCCACGAAACAAAACAAAACAACAATTTAGTTAACAAACGACACTCATTAAACGCGGGTATAATTCATTAATACACGTATCTAGACTATTTTCATTGAAAAAATTCAGCATATTGTTAAGCTTGTTTTCTAAAATAGCATTCAACTTCGTAAAGTCAGCTTTTTTAAAATTATATTCATAAATTTTAATCGGAGAAGTTGAGTCAAGTATGTTATTATTGTCAATTTGAAATAGAATACTCAATGGAGGATGATAACCATCTACCACCACAATATTGTTAAATTATAATTTTGTGTTAATTTGTGTTTTTTATTGTTTTATAAATTATAATTTTAGCGTAAAATTCTTTCCTGAAGACGAACACCGAAGGAGTTCGAAATATTGAAAAAATTAAACAAAAACAACAACAACAAGTGTACTTACATAAATAACAACAACAGTGTTATTTATGTGAGGATCTTTGACGAGGTAGATCGTTTCGTAGCGTGGCCTAAATGGTAGAGGTCTGCTGCACTCTTTCATTAGAATGCAGAAGGCTGCAGGTTCGATTCTAGTAAGAAGCAAAGATTAACTAAAATAGGTCTGATGAGGCTATGTACATATATATATATGCAAATATATATATGTGTATGTGGTAATAGCCGAAACATATGTCACCAATTTCCAAGTTAATACTTGTAGCGTCGGTTGTTGTTCATTGCAAATTTGACTGTACAAGTTCGTATTAATGAAATATTCAAAAATAGCAGTCTTAAAAAGCAAAATTAAAATCATTTTAATTTGTGAAAAATCATTTAAAACAAATTTATTTCATTAAAACAAAAAAGAGTTTTATTTGGAATTGACCTAGAGCTTGAAGAAATTTAGATAAAAAAATTTTAAAATCATAAGGTCGAACAAAATATCACCATAATTGAAATTTATTTTATAATTTTTTTTTATGTCAAAATTGATGTGATTTGATGTTATGAAATTTTTATTTCTTGACATTTTGGTGTCTATACTAGATATTTTGCTGTTATGACCTGAACTATTGCATGATTTATTGCTCGTCGAGTCGGGGTGTTATGTTTTTATTATAAGTTTCTTTTACTATAAAAAAATCTGAAGTGGGGGGGGCGTAAAAATAAGTACCTAGGGCGGCAAATTGCTTAGATCCGCCACTGGTTATATAGCTTCAAAAAATGGCAAAAAACTACTTTTTTTGGTCTTTATGTTACAATATCTCATAAACTATACATGATTGAGCAATTCTGAGGTTGAATTCGCGATTAGCAACGCAAAATACATCGATTGTGATTATTTTAATTTTTGTTTAATGTAGGGGAAAGTGGGGTAAAGTGGGAAGTGGGGTAAAGTGGGAAATGCCACTTTCAGGGCAAACTAGCAAAGTTGAGCTGTCATGCGCTTCTGATATGTACTTGCAATGACAGTAAACAAATCTTAATGGTATAGCGACGCGTGCATACGTATTTTTGTGATCTCTGGAATCATGAAAAGTTTTTAAGTGATTTTGAAATTTCATTTTTAAATTTTTAAGCATAGATATTTTCACTGTTTCTGGAGATAAACCGATTGTAAGTACACAAAAATATCCTTTGTAGTCTTAATTTTGATAACGCAAAAGGATTCCGTGTAATTCATAGAGTGAAAGAATGACGCTCACATTTTTTGCAAAATGTGGTATCGGGGTAAAGTGGGAAATTTTTTATGGGGTAAAGTGGGAAATGTTATTTCACTATTGCTCTTCCCCACTTGTCAACGTATTATACTATTTCATAGATAAAAAGTGCTTGGATGAAGCAGCTACACCATCAATCATCAAAACAGCTTTATCCAGAACTGGTGTGTTCGAGCTCAATCCACACACGTTTGGCGAAGGGGATTTTATCGCTTCTCGTGTTATTGCTAGGGTTGAAGAAAGAGCTCAAACTGGAGCTGATCCAGGAGCCGAAATGTCGGTAGAAGACACTGACCGCGTACTTCTGGTTGTGGACGAAGGAAATTCGACTGGTTTGTTTAAAGAAGTCGCCACAACTTCACGATCAAGCTCGTGCGGCAATTTGAATGCAGCCGATCCATTGAAAATTGGCCAAGCAAAACAAAAATCCAGTAGAGGTCGGAAAGCCATGAAAAGCGCCGTTCTAACAACTCCCGAAAAGCTAAACGAGTTACAAAAAGCAGCTGAGAAACGTTTAGTCAATAAACGGAAGAAAGAGGAAAACGAATCAAAAACAAATAGAGTGTCAGGAGCAAAGAAAGCACCACCAACAAATAAAGCGGCAAAGAAACAAAGAAGTGCAAGCTCTGATGAAGATCGTGATTTTTGCACCATTTGCATGGAACTCATGCCCGATAACATGACCAGACACAATACCATCAAATGCAACAAAAAGGATTGTCAACGTCCATTTCACATGAAATGCGTTAACCTAACTACAAGCTTCTTTTATTGCAAAAACTCAGAGAACGACGAATAAGTTTACCTTTTTTAAACACATTTTTTCAAACACATTTGTCATCTATTTTTTTCCAGCAAAATTATTTTTTTTCCATATTTACTCCTATGGGTGTGTTCTATGAACTTTTTTTGACTTACAATAAAGATATTAAAACTTTTTTACAATATTTGTGTTAGTTTCAATTACTTTTTGCAAGTTTCCCACTTTACCCCACGATTTTTAATTTTTGCCATTTTGGGCATCCTCGGTCAAAGCGTCGTACTCAGCAGAAAATCCATATTTTCGGTTCGTTTCTTCGATAAAAATATAGCTTATTTAATTTTCTTTGCTATAGGAAGTTGAAACATGAAAAAATAATAAGGTTTGTTCATTTTATGGAGCTTCGAAAAAAAGTTTCCCACTTTACCCCACTTTCCCCTAGTTAAAAAATTTTTTTTTTCTTTATGTATGGGAAAATGCCCCAATTGGTAAAGCGATTATCTCAAAATTTAGTCGAGGAGTCCCGAGTGAAAATTTTTTTATACATCATTTGAACGATAAGTAAACAGAATCTGGAAAAAAAATTGATGTGCTACGACGTCCGATTTAGAACGGGTTAAGGCACACCGTGAGGGGTGTCACTAAAATATCGATACCTTAGAGCGCTATAGTCCTATCTCCATTTTTCCAATTGTTGGGAAATGCAAAAAAAAAGGTTTCAAACAGTGGTTATTCAGGATTGGCTGCTACTTCGATATAACGATACATAATATTTTTACCTATAGTATATTTTAATATAACTTAATGTTTTTAACCAATTTTATTAATTTCTAAAGAAATCCCAGCCAATTTATAGTATGTCATTACTTTTGGTCTTATATAGAATTCCACTACTATTGAAATAAACGACGTATTTAGTACATTTTTTGAATTTTTTCCACTAAAATGTCGTAAAAAGTCATGAAACGCGTAGAAAACACGTAGAAAACACGAAAAAATCAACGAATTTTTTTTTTTTTTTTTTGAATTTTTGGTTCCGACAAACAAGAGTGGAGCCTTGGGTGTTACCAAATTTGTTCACTTAAATGTCGCAAAAAGTCATGAAACGCGAAGAAAACGCGAAAAAACGAAGAATTCTTTTTAAAAAATGTGACTTACATATTTGAATATTCATTGGAGATAGGACAGAAGCGCTCTTGAAAAAATTACAGTTTGGAGATATGATTTTTCTTAGTTATCGAATATTTTGGTATTTTAGTGGCATTTTGACATCACACAGCACAGTTTTCCACACGGTAAAGAAGCCCACAATGATGCCATAACTGCAAAAATCTCAAAATCGCAAAAAGTGGAGATAGGACTATATCGCTCTAAGGTATCGATATAGTGTACGAGTATTCCTTATATACGTATTGCTGCAACATGTCGTCTTAAAATAGTCATAACTTTAAAGAGAAATGTTACGAAAAAACCGATTTTTTTAAAAATGGATGGTGCGGAAACGATACATTTTATATATATATATATGTGTGTATGTCTATATACAATATATCTATATATATAAAAATGAAATGGTGTCCGTATGTAGCTTATGAACGCGAAAACTACACGGCCGATTTACATAATTTTTTTTTTAAATTGTTTGTTGTGGTCTGTAGAAGGTTCTTAAGGGGATGAGATCCCACTGAGGGGAACGGGGGTTGCACCCCCCATACTAAAATAATACAAACTAGTAAGGGTGTTACCTTTGGCCTGGCCAAACATTTAATACCCTACACAGCGGTATTTTGAAAATTTTGCTAATGTGGGAGGTGCCACGCCCTCCAAATTCACCCAGTTTTTTCTCAGAGTTTGCATTTATAGTTCTTAGTATTTTAGTGAAATTTGGTTGGATTATCTGAAAAAATATTTTCAGAATAGCGTTTTGAAGCTTTTGCTTACATGGGAGGAGCCACGCCCTCTTGTCCGATTTTATCCAGTTTTTGCTTAAAGCTTGCATTTATAGTTTTTAGTGTCCGAGTCAAATCTAGTTTGATTATCTCAAAAAACGCTTTCAGTACAGCGTTTTGAAGCTTTTGCTTATATGAGAGGTGCCGCGCCCTCTTGTCCGAATTCAACCAGCTTTTTCTCAGAGCTTGCGCTGACAATTCGTAGTATTTATGTGTATTTTGGTTGCATTGTTGTGAAATATACTCCAAAATTTGTATTTTGAAGATATTTTTTGTATGGGCGGTAGGCGTGTCCGTTGACCGATTTCGCTCATTTTCAATCCCCCGAGCTAACTTTGACGACGGAGGCTGTGTACTAAATTTCATTGAATTACCTTGCTTAGTTTTCCCAAAAAATGTATTTCCACACACAGCCGTTACCCAGCCAGCCAGCCAGCCAGCCAGACAGACGGACATGGCTATATCGGCTCAGGAGGTGACGCTGATCAAGAATATATATACTTTTCCATATCTGCCACGCCTCCTTCTCTGCGTTACAAACGGAAGGCCAAAGTGAATATACCCTGGGTGTAGGGTATAAAAATTTTATATCTTTACAGTTATACAAGCTATGATTATGAAAGTTGGTGAACTTATGCATAATGTATGTACCATTCACCATGCAAAATTTGAGGGGGATTTAACTAGGGGACGTTGCACCCCTCAAATGAAAAAAACACACAAAATGCTATATAAGTGTTCCTATATCAGTTATCATTATGAAACTTGGTACATGTATGTTTATTGCGTCTACTATTCAGCCTGCTAAGCTTAAGAGGGATTGAACGAAAGGGGTTTGTACCCCCAGTACAGTATAAATACTCAATACTGCTATATTTCTACGCCTATGGTAGCTATCATTATAAAAGTTGGTACATAAATATATTGTATGTATATTTTATTCACCTTAAAAAACCTGAAGGGTTGGAAAACAAGGATGACGGAGATAGATGGGACTTGGAACATATGTAAAGGGCATTGGGAACGGGCGAACAACGTCGCTTCCGGGCCAGCTAGTATACATATATATATATTACTCATATATACATGTACAAGTATATATGAGGCTATGAGCGCAATAGTGGCCTAACCCTCACTTCGTTAAAAAATCATAAGCAAATAACTTGTGCTTTTATCGACTCAGGATATATGCTTTTGCTTTATCAGCGAAGCATAGGTTAGGCCACTGTTGCGCTCATAGCCTCATATATGTACGTATATACATATATATGTGTACAAAATATGTATATGAACACCGAGATATACTCAAAAATCGTTAAAAAAAACTAAAATATCGAAGAAAAAAAAACGGCTGGACGTTCGATTTCGCGGATTTTGATACTAGAAGGGTCCCCCAACATTATCCCTGAAAAAAATCGGGGGTGGTGTTTCAAAAAGTTAAAAGTTTTTAAAAACCACCGTGTTTGTTGGTGTTGATTTGGAATTCTGTCTCAAAATTGCTGTATCTTGTACGGTTAAGGAGATATTTTAACATAAAAGCATAAGAAACACCGTTTTTGCTCTTTTTAAAGGTTACTTCCAACCACAAAAAGTGGTATAGTGGTTGAAAGTTCCAGTCTGTTTCTTTAAAATTCAATTTAAATTATACCGATATCTTTTTTATTCTCGGAGTTATTCTAACCTTAAAAGTTGAAAAATTGCAAAAAACGGGTTTTTTTTTTTATTTCTGCTTACGATATTTCGGAGGAACAAAGAGATATCGATACAATTTAAATTGGGTTTTGAAGAAAAAGGCTGTCACTTTTAACATCAATACCATGCTGAAAGTTACCATGAAAGTTACCGGTGTTTTTTGCATTTTTAGGTTAGGATATCTCTAAAACCAAATGAGGTAGAGCAATTCTGAGACCGGAACGCATACATCGCAAATGACTATTGTTGTTTCGGTTTCACCAAGAAAATTTTAAACTCAAAGTTTCTTTTCTGGCCAAATTTGATAAAACTTTAAGGTTTTTAGTAAGTAAAGTGAAGCTTATAGATTAGTTGTTAAAGTCAGTTGATAGATAAATTAATGACAAAAAAATAAAAGTAAAAAAAAAATTTGCTAGAGCAAAATGAGAAAAAAATTTGTTCTTAAATGTGCAAACACCTCAAAAAATTAAGAAATTTTGAAGTTTAAAGTGCTTGTAAAAAATATTTGGAAAGAGTAGGTTAACTATTATTAATGCAGAGTTTTGCTCAAAATATTCTTAAAATAATTTTTGCAAATACCTTATATCGTTAAAAAGATATAGCGTTTAAATTAAAAAAAATAAGCAAAAACACAAAAATTCCTAAAAAAGTACATTCAAGCTCGTTGTGGAATATCTAAACGCAATTTTTTTTGGGTTCCAAAGCACTTTTTGTAATCAGCACGATCCAAGGATTCAGAAAAGTAGCGCGCACCTTGACTTTTTAACACTTTTGGTTTTCCCATACAAAATTTGGACCACTCTAATGGACATGGATGAGATTTGGTATATGTAAACATTAAGAGTAACGGGACAAATAATGTCCAAGGGAAAAATAGGCGGTGCCATGCCCTTAAAAAAATTTCAAAACTCTGAAATTATTTATAGTCCAGGCAAATTAGCATTTGAAATAACAATAATTAGGGGAAAGCTGAAAATCGGTACACCACTACAAATAATCTGTCAAAAGTTCCCGTTGATCCTATGTGAGCTACAAAAATTATTCAAGGTCAAAGGTCACTAAAAATAGTTTTTTGGAAATATCTCGCCAGCGGTTACTTCTAGAGCAAAATTGTTGTCTGCAATTTCGTAGCCAAAAAATTCAATTAAGTCGAAAAGAAGTGAGATGTTATCAAAATTTTGTAGAATGACTAGGTGGCAACCCTTAAAATTTATAATGAATTTTTATAAACTTTATCTAGGCGTTTTAAAATTAAAATTTCTTTTTGTTTTAAAGTATATGGATTAAGCCAAATATACGAAAAAAAATCAGGTGGCAACCCTAAAAATGAATGTTGGACTGTTAAAGTTTATATTAACTTTTAAAAACTAAAATTTATTTTTTTGTATTTTGCTAAAAGCATTACTTAAAAAATACCATGTGACAGCCCTGAAAACGATAATGTGCGCAGTCGACGTAGCAACGGCAAAGCAAAGACCTTGCGGCATATTGTAAAATAATTTGAAAGTTGATTTAAGAATGATTTTCAAATCGCGATATCTCATGAACGGTAAGTCGGACGAAAAAAGTGTTCGGAGAGACCGTCATAGGGAATTGCATGTACAACAAAATGCATAAAAAAATGTTTCTTAGGGCACATCTTTTCGGAGATAATTTAGAAAAACTGTTTTTTCCCAAATTTTAGGACTGTCAAAAGATGTCTCCTAAACTATACGTCGCACAAAAGAAAAACAACATGCAGTTTGTAAAGCAAGCAATTCCCTATAAAACGGTATTTTTACTTTTAACGTTTGACTCACCGTTCATGAGTTAATCAAATTTAAAGCTCAACACATCACCATGCGCATTCATAAGCGGCACGCATATTTTACTAATTTTTGCCTCAATTTAAATTAGGATATCTCCCGAACTATAAATCGCATGAAAACGAACTATGGAGCGTTTTTATAGGAGATTTTAAAAGCTACAAAATTGCAGACAAAAATGCTGGTGAGATATTTCCAAAAAAATATTTTTAGTGACCTTTGACCTTAAATAACTTTTTTAGCTCACATTCATTCCATAGTGTCAGCTCTATCTGTATATCCAATTTTAAAAAAATCAATGTAGTGGTTTAGCCGTCAAAGCGTTTTTCCATTTAGGTGCGTGGTGCCCGCCCACTGAAATGCATAATGGTCATGTTATCATTCTTTAGTGTTAATCCTATCTCTATATCAAATTTCATAAAAATCGATGAAGTGGTTTAGCCGTGAGAGCGCCCACTTTAAAAAAAAATACAATCCTATACACTGCACCCCCTCACAACCTTTCCAACAAATCAAACAAATCGGTTGAGAAAGAAACAGGGACTTAACCGATTTCGTTTGCCTATTTACGGATATATATAGATTTAGGGTGCCCTCATACAAAAATACATTTTAAATTAGATTTCTTCGAAGACCACTTAATCGATTCAAATGAAATAAGCACTACCTAGCTTTTAATTGAGAGGCTACACAACTTTTATTTAGTGTGAAAATCTTGAAAATCGCTTCGTCGATTAATGGAATTATATGGGCGGTGGGCGTTTTTGTGACCGATTTTTCTTATTTTCAATCCCACGAATCAACTTTTACGACCGAGGCAGTGTACAAAATTGCATCGAATTATTTTGTTTAGTTTTGCGTTTGCGTTACAAAAGGAAGGACAAAGTGAATATACAATGGGATAATGCAACCAAATTTCGCACAAAGACTAGGGATGGTCAGAACAAAAACGAGCTATTTTCGGACAAGAAGGCGTGACACGTGGAAAAACTAGTGGAATTTGAGCAAGAGGGCGCACAATGGGAGACTGTGGCCATAAATAGGTAAAATTTGAAAGTGCTATGGATTTAAAAAAATTTTACGCCAATCGTCAGATATTACTTAGGGATGGAAAAAAAAGTATAAAATTTTAAAATTTTCTTTTGCTTTAGTTTCACAGTGGGCTCAAAGTTGGACTTTAAATAGCAAAAATGCTCTATGGAAGTTTTTATATTAGAAAGTACTGGATAAACGCTCTAGTTAATTTGTTTTAAGCCGGATGCACTTATGTAGTACATCGTTAGAAAAAATTTTGTTTCTACTTTGTTAAAAATAACCTATTTTTTTTTTCAGATTTTATCTGAATTAAAGTGATTTTTCAAATATTAAAAAAAAAATGGTAAAAATTAGTACTGCGACATCGACATCGATGTTGATGAAACATCGATGTTGTGCAAGAACATCGACTGTTTTTAACATCGATGTTTAAAGTTCGATTTTTTTGCAAAATCGATTTTTTGCCTCGATGTTTTTATTCGATGTTTTCACAAATTTCATTTGCACAAATTTTGTTTTCACAAGTTTTGTTTGTACAATTTTTGCTTAGACAATTCGCATTCAAAATTGGAACTACTTACTATTAAGGATGTGCAAAGAGCTGTTCGAACCTTTTCGAGAATTCCGTCGTTTGTTTGCTCGTTTGTTCGAATGTTCGTAGCTTGCAACTTGTTTGCCAACTGCTTCGCTTTTGTTGCACAGGCTACTGTGAACGCAACGTTACAGCCAACACATTGGCCTGCTTGTATCATACAAGTTGTGTGCAGGCCCGGATTTAAGCTTATTGTTGGCTTTGGTTAGATAAAATGTTTAAGTAATTTTTGTGTAAACGATGTTTCTGTTGAATACTTTTTCACATTCTTTGGCGCGTTTCCTTTTGTCTATGGAAAAGTGATTGGGAAACGATTCCATGCATCTATGGAAAGGTTTTTAAAAAACAGATATTTTTAGGGTTTTGTTAAAACCATACTTTTCACCCTAAATTCAATTTTTTAGTTTAGAAAATGCTCTGTTAAAATTTTTTAAAACTTTCGGGGCTGCCAACTATTTTTTTTTTTTTTTCTTTTTTGTAAATTTTCCTTAATAATATAATACGTATATAAAAAAATTTAATTTTAATTTTAAAAAGCTTAGATTAACTTTTTAAAAATCCTACATATATTTTTAGGGTTGCCACCTGGTTATTTTCTGAAATTTTGTTAAAATCACGCTTGTGACTAAATTGAATTTTGAATAAGAAACTAAAAATTTAGGGTTGCCATATTTGGGTTGCCAGACTTTTTTCGCAAAATTGAGTTTCTTGTTAAGTTTTTTTATTGAAAAGTTATTTTTTCGACCCTGATTTTTTTAATAAAATCAAAATTTTCTTTCAATAAATTGCTGAGACCATAATTTTCTCTCTACAAATTGACATCTTGGGTCCAAAAACAACGAAACATTTAATTTTAGTCTTAAAAAGCTTAGATTAACTTTTTAAAAATCCTACATATATTTTTAGGGTTGCCACCTGGTTATTTTCTGAAATTTTGTTAAAATCACGCTTGTGACTAAATTGAATTTTTTGAATTTTGAATAAGAAACTAAAAATTTAGGGATGCCATATTAGAGTTGCCAGACGTTTTTTCGTTATCTGTACAATCTGTAGCTATCTGACCGTTCCTGAAACCAAGAATTCCAATTTAGTCACAAAAAGTATGATTTTAACAATTTTTCAGAAAATAACAGGTGGCAACCCTAAAAATATATACTGGATTTTTAAAAGTTTGTATAAGCGTTTTGAGACTAAAATCAAATTTTGTATTTTTTTAAATATATGGCTTAGGAAAAATTTACAAAAAAAAACTAGATGGCAACCCTTAAGTTTTTCTACAGTTTTTAAAAAGTTTATCTGAGCGTTACCTATACTTAAAATTTGAATTTAGTCAAAAAAGTATGATTTTATTGTAACAAAATTTCAGAAAATAATCAGGTGGCAACCCTTAAAATATATGTTAGGTTTTTTAAAAAAAACGTTTCTCAAAATATTTTTCGTTGCATGAAAATTTAAAAATGAAATGAAAAATTTAATCTATTAAAAGAAAAAAATTTGTTTCATTGAATTCAATGAAACTTAAATGGAAATTTTTACTTTTAATAGATTTAGTGATAATAACGGTATTCACGAAGTAGGGCAGCCAGTGTGGCAAAAGGGTAGAAGAGCAAATCTGCTCTAAAAAACAACAAAATACATTAAAGAAATTTAGCTACAAGTTAGTTTTTTTGCTACACAAAACCCTTGAGTAAATTTGAATAGCTTTTCTACTACAGCAAAATGTGTCAGAATTATGTTGACATTTGTTTTTAAATAAAATTATTTTTTTTTTTTTTTTTGCAAATTATAACAAAATGAACCGGCAAAAGGAAAAGCATAAAGCAATAAAGACACTAAAAACACCCTTGGACTTTTTTCATTCTTCCATGGTAGGTATTTTCATAAGTTTTGATTCATTAATGTTGATACTAAATTTTTTTTATTTTTTAAAAGTAAACAAAATCCAGCTGATTTTGTAGCTCTTTAGCAATGATGCTACACAGCCGTTCGCTAATTTAGCTCAGACTGTGATTTTTAGCTAATCTGCCCTCCCAGCTGCGCTACTTCGTGAATACCACTAATGATACATTTTTCATTACCAGCAAATCAATTTTTTGATAGTAAAAAAATTTAAATATCAAGAAATTTAGTCGAATTTTTATTGAAGATTGATAACTAAATTTGGTAATAATGAAAAACTGTCCACTATCACTAAATGCATTTTCTGATAATGAAATGTTTTAAAATGGAAAATTTTTTCACTTGCACTGAAATTTGTGAAAAATTAATTTTATTGCAAAACCCCAAGTCTGTTTATAGAGCATACATTTTCAACAAAAAAGTTCTTTATAGTTTATATCGTAGGATTTACTGATTTCATCAAAAAGCTTTCGATATAAAAAATAATTGAAATCTCATTGTTCACAAATCGTTACTATATGTTTAAGATGATATCGTAGTGTTAGTACTGAAACAAGACAAGTTCTTATTTCATGTTTTGAGTAAAAACTGTTTTAGGTTCTTTGGATTTCGTTTTTGTATTGGATTCTGAAATTATCTGCTTTTTTTTCATGAAGTACATTTCAAAATTTTTCTTTCATGTGTGCTTAAATCAAAATATCAAAAATGTAGATGTCCAGTTTTAGTATTAACCCTACAATATTGAAAACTATGTTAATAAATCAGCTTTACTTATATTTATACATTTATCTATGTATACTAAGAAGGAACTTATCTATTTAAAATTATACTGCAAAGGACGTCAATAAATCAGTATTTTCATTATCTGAAGATGGTTGTATTTCATAAAGTATGAATTATGTGCAAGTAACATATTTACATATGTACTATAGTACTTGTGTTGCATTAAATGCAAAAGATAATTATATATTAGTCCCCAAAACTTTAATATTGCAAATCAACTGAGTATTGCAAAATTCAAAAAGGATATCAGAGACAAAAATTAAGGCTTTTTAGCTATAAAATTATCAAATTGAAAATTTTTAAAATATTGTTAAACACATGCAAGTATAGTAAAAAAATGTAAGTTTTCAATAAGGAAAAAAAGTATAAAAAGTATTTAAGTGACCTGGTCTATGAAAAGGGTCCTTAGGTGTCAAAAAAAAAATTTTAGAATTTTTTGCCGATTCGCATAGAATTGACCTTTGATAGTTGTTAACCACCTGTTTTCTCGAAAACTTATTTTTATCATCAACCAGGTCACATATACTTAAAGTTTCGTTAAAATAATGACATTTTTTTAGCTACATATTTGTAAAGATATTCAAATAGTTATGGCTGCTATAATTTAAAATTAAAGTGAAATATTTAAATAAATACAAAAATTTGCAATATTTTCCATTTATAAATGTATTTAGTTTTAGTGTTCCATGTTCTAAATAAAATTTGAGAGAAATTTGATTCATTTTGTCAGAGTTTTCAACGTATTAAAAAAGTAATCGATGCCGACAAAAATCGATCTTTTTTTGGCGATGTTTTCTAGACATCGATGTTTAATTCAGAAAACATCGATGTTCAAAAAATCGATGTTTTCCGGTCGATGTCGCAACTCTAGTAAAAATGGAAAAATTGCAAACTTTGACAGTAAAAAAAAAAATACATTTTCTGATTTTCATTATTTTTCAATATATTATTTGGCCACGTATGCTTAATCGAAATGCAAAGTCCCTGCTGCCTTTTCTGAGAACTTTTTTTTTATGAACTTTTCATATTGTAGTTATTGACGGGACAAAATAAATTGACTTTTTTGGAACGCTATTTTTAATTCGTTTGCATCGAGATATGTCAAAATAGCATTTTGGCAAAAAGTACAAGCATTTAGCTTTTAAAAAAACAGTTGCTTGAGTTTTTATATATAATACGTGAGTTATGGTGATTTTTCGAAAATTTAAGCTCAAAAAGCCAAAATCGATAAATTTTGAAAATTTTGACATTAAAAAAAAAAAATACATTTTCTGATTTTCATTATTTTCCAACATAATATGTGGCCAAGTATGCTTAATCGAAATGCAAAGTCCCTACTGCCTTTTTGAGAACTTTTTTTTCTAGGAATTTTTTCCTGTTGCAGTTTTTGAGAAAACAAACTATTTTTATTTGTTTATATTCTTCAACGTTTTGCAACAGATTTATCAATTTTAAGCTTACAGTCTGCTTAAATTCGGAAGATGCTTTTTTTTAACGAAAGGGTAGTAGGTAAGGGGTATATTTCTCCTCTTTCAGCCCCTTGGAAATTGCCCTCTCTTTACTTGGACATACCATAATGAAGCATTTTACCAAATCTTATAATTTGCGCCAAGTAGCGTTAGTAATATGACAAATTTTATTTTCGTAGGGCGTGGCACTGCCCATTTTTTTATTAAAAATTTTTTTCCAAATGCCCTTTGCATATGTACCAGATTTTGTCTATCTACGTTAAGCAGTTTCTGAGATATGATGAATCAGCATTCAGAGGGGCGTGGCACCGCCCACTTTTCTAGTGAGAACTGTTTGTTCTAATTGTCTTAGTATATGTACCCAATTATATCTAAGTGCGGCAAATATTGTCAGAGAAATAATGAATTTTTTTTTGAGATCGTGGCACCACCCATTTTTCTAGTGAATATTATTTGTCCTGATGATTTTTACATGTTTACCAAATCTCATTTATCTGCGTCAAAGGGTTTCGGAGATATTATTAGCTGATTTTTTGGGGGGCGTGGCACCGCCCACTTTTTTAGCATATCACTTAGCCTTTTTATGTACTAACACAACGTAACAACTTCTTTAAAAACGGTTAGTTAGTTTCCGAGTCAATAGCGGACAAATTAACAAACAAACAAAATATAGTTTTTATAAAGTAAATTTTCGTTTATTTCGCATAACTTGAAAACTATAAAAGGTATCTCAGAATTTTTAACATTTTGAAATTAGCGGGGTCAAGTTATTTAAAATTGATACCAATTTTGAAAAAAAATTCCGACCGAGCCCTAACTTTGTATGGGAGGTAAGCGTGTTCGTCGGCGGATTTTGTTCGTATTCGCAGAATTTTATTATTTTAAGGAGACATTCGCTTTTGTAATTGAAAACAAAAAAACACTTTTTAAAAATTTTATTATGAAAAAACTATTATGTTTATTGACAAAATTTCTTTTTGACATTGTTAAATATTGTCTAAAAAATGTGAAAAAATTTATTTCTTTTTATTTTTAGTTTCCCTTGGCTGCTGTAGAGGGCGTCATCCAAAAGTTACTTTTCAAACTGGTAGGACATTTTTCTCCAAACCTACTCGACCGATTTTAAAAAACCAAAGAGCATTCGATTACTCATAAAAAATATTAAACAATAAGCCTCTGAAAGTTTTGAAAAATACTCCCCCCCCTTTTTTTTACGGGGCATTTTTTGAGGGTAAGTCCCTCAATTTTTTCGCATTTTTCATAAATATTCATACAAAAACAAATATAAAAAAGTATGAATTTTAAAGGCTTATTGTATAGTTTTGAGTCTCAAGAATTAAATCCATTTTGAATTTTTCAAAAATCTGTTACAGGAGGTCTACAACATGTCCTACCGTTTAAAAAGTAACTTTTGGATGACGCCTTCTACAGCAGCCAAGGGAAACTAAAAATAAAAAAAAAATGTTTTTCATATTTTTTAGACAATATTTAACAATCTCCAAAAGAAATTTTGTCAATAAATATAATAGTTTTTTCATAATAAAATTTTTAAAAAGTGTTTTTTGTTTCAATTACAAAAGCGAATGTCCCCTTAATGTAACAACCATCTGTACGAAATTTTAATAGCCTAGCTCTATTATTACTATATATGACCGCCATTCCATACAAAACCTCCCATTGTGGGGCGTGACAAAAAAACGCTTTCACGGCTAAGCCGCTGCATCGATTTATATGAAATTTAGTGCAGAGAGAGGTTTAGCACCTAGGAACTATAATTATGTTTTTAATTGGGCGGTACTACGCACCTAAATGGAAAAAAACGCTCTCACGGCTAAAAAACTGCATCGATTTCTATCAAATTTGATATGGAGATAGGGTTAGCATTAAGGAACTATATCATGACCATTATGTTTTAAAGTGGGCAGAGCCACCCCCAAAATGCATGGAAAAAGCTCTCACGGCTAAACCACTGCATCGATTTTTATGAAATGGTATGGAGATAGGGTTAACACTAAGGAACAATAATACGACCTTTATGTTTTGAAGAAGGGCTTTTCTACGCCCATAAAGAGGAAATATACAGGTGAGGTAACTGATTAGAATTTGTTTGCTAAAGTTAACACTTGGGGGGTCTTTTTTAAGTCAAATCGAAAGGTCCGAATTTCGGCCACAAGGCACACTCTAGTTCTATCAAATATATCGGCATCGGCATCTCTGGAGCCCTGATGTCAACCTCTTCGGAATCCTTGACGCGGAGTAAGTGCAGTCTGCTGACCAGAGTTGTGGCTGGTCATTGTGTAATTTTGCATCATGCCTTTAAATCGGGTATAGTCTCCAACAACTAGTGCAGAAACTGTCACGACCCTGATGAGAAAACAATTGTACATGCCATTCTTTGGCAAGAACTAGACTAAAATGCTTTGGCCAGTCGTTTTTCAACTCCTTAAAGGAACTCACAAAAATTCACCTAAGTGACATCAAAAGTAGAGCTGTCGGATCACGTGAATTCGTACTACACGTGATCACGTGAATTCACGAACAGGGGTACGAAATCACGTACCCCCAAATCACGTAAATTTGAGGTTCGCAAAGGTACGTGAATTTGGTAAAGTTCGTACCTTTGATACGAACTTCGTACCTCGTACTTTTCGTACCTCGAACTTCGTACTTTTCGTACCTCGTGCTTCGTACTTTTCGTACCTCGTACTTCGTACTTTTCGTACCCCATTTGAGATAGTACGGATATGCCACGCCCACTATTTAACGATTGATCGAAAAAAAATTTAACACGTTATATCTCGAAAACTATGGACGCTATTTCCATGAAATTTGGTAGGTAGGTGCACCACATAATTATCATCCGCTGACCAAAAAATCGGCGTGATCGGACAATGCCACGCCTACTTTTTAACGATTCAAAGAATCGGCACTTTAAAACGCTATATCTCCCAAAATATAAAAGCTATTTCGATGAAATTTGATAGGTAGGTGCTCCACATAATTATCATCCGCTGACCAAAAAGTGGGCGTGATCGGACAATGCCACGCCTACTTTTTAACGATTCAAAGAATCGGCACTTTCATACGCTATATCTCCCAAAATATAAAAGCTATTTCGATGAAATTCGATAGATAGGTGCACCACATAATTATCATCCGCTGACCAAAAAGTGGGCGTGATCGGACAATGCCACGCCTACTTTTTAACGCTTCAAAGAATCGGCACTTTAAAACACTATATCTCCTAAAACATACGAGCTATTTCGATGAAATTACATAGGTAGGTGCTCCACATAATTAGCATTCGCTGACCAAAAAGTGGGCGTGATCG